>JANAVB010029820.1:4058965-4143965 GCA_029216955.1 Iris pallida | reverse complement strand
CATGAGCATAATATTGTACCATCAACTCTCCATCAATGCTTTAAATATGTGGACGTCAATGGAGAAGTCCAGAAGGAAGTAGTTGATCTAAATCCTTTCATAGGCATCGAAGCATATTGTATTGATTCTCGGATGTACAAGCAAGAGTTCATAAAAGTTGTACTGGTGATGGATAGTGAAGAAGATCAGAGAAACACCTCAGATGATTTTCTCATAGTCCCAGTCAAAGGACGTACTACTGGTCCACCTTCTTTTTAGACCTTGACTATCCATCTTTTCTCTCATAACAAGCAGCCACCTGCTAGAAAGATAGAATAAAGGGAGCTCACCTCTTCTGAGCCACTTGTTGTTGACCTTCGTCGTAATAAGCCTCCTCCTTCTTCTTCTTCTTCTCCTCTAGTTATCAACCTGACTAAGGCTTCTGCTAAGGCCAAGAATTCTGTTGTAAATGATGATGTATAAATCAATAAAAGAGCATCACCTTTGCAGTATACTGATGTCTTTTATTATGCTCGATGTTATTTGGAAATGCTAGATAACTTTGAACCACTTACAATAGGAGCAGTTCAACATCTCCAAAGTGAAGTACTACTTGAACCAGTATTAGATTCCTTCTTTTTAGTTCCTTCCAGGAAAAAGGATGAACTTCCAATACTTTTTAGTAAAGGAACAGAACAGGAAACCACTCTCAATAGCGAAGATGAAAATAAAGATAATGGGAGACTACAACTTCGTCGTTATAGCCAACAATCAAAAGATATTATTCAAAAGATGGGTTATAATTTTTAAAATCGGTCTCAATGGTGGTAAAGGAAGGCGAACTCCTATTCGTATTTTCGCTCCAAAAGGAAAATCATTGCAATACTACAGCAAAATGAAACGTGGATTAGGCTATATCTTGCCAATTCCAACCCCAGAAGCTTCCGAATCTAACAAAGAAAAGCGATCTAACTCTTTTGATTCTATTTCATGGGATTCTGACACCAGCATCGGACACGTCCATCGCGTGACACTATCTTCCAATATGGTGTCTGTCGAATTTTCAGAGGATGAGGAGGATGATGTAGTTGAAGCTCTTGAAGTAGATCCTTAGGCACAAAGAATGGACACTCAATGGGAACTTCGTCTCTAACAACGAGAACCACCTACTGAAGATCAATTAATTCAGGTCGATGTCGGAGAAGAAGCCTCGCCAAGACCTATCTTCATCAGTAAAAGCCTCCTAGAAGCAGACAAGCAAGAATTAATTCAGCTTATCCGGGAATATATTAATGTCTTCGCCTAGAGTTATGAGGATATGCCAGGACTGGATCCTCCAATTTCTACCCACAGGCTCAACATCTTATCCAATGCAAGGCCGGTCAAACAACAATAACGTCGATTCCGACCTGACATGATAGATGCCATAGAAACTAAAGTCAAGAAACTTATCTTTTGTGGTTTTGTCAGAGAAGAACAACATCATGACTGGGTGGCTAATGTTGTCCCAGTTATGAAGAAAATGGAGAAGGTCCGAGTCTGCATCAACTTTAGAGATCTCAAAGATGCTTGTCCCAAGGATGAGTTTTCTCTTTCGATCAATGATGTCATGATCGACAATACTTGCGGATTCGAAAGAATGTCTTTTATGGATGGATTTTCATGATACAATCAAATTAAGATGCATCCAGAAGATGAGAAACATACATCTTTTCGTAGTCCTCTCGGAGTCTACTGTTACACTGTCATGCCATTTGGTCTTAAGAAAGCTGGTGCAACCTACCAGCGGGCTATGAGTACCATCTTTCATGATCATTTGCGAAAAACTGTTGAATGCTATATCGACGATATTGCTGTCAAAAGTCGTCTAAAGGAAGACCACATCCAAGACTTGAGAATTATCTTCGATCTAATACAACAACATCAACTGAAGATGAATCCTACCAAGTCATTTCTGGGAGTCTCTAGTGGCAAATTTCTCGAATTCGTCATTACCTCTAAAGGTATACACGTTGATCCCGAGAAGATCAAAGCCATTCAAGAGATGCATCCTCCACGCAACCTAAAAGAGCTACGAGAATTCTAGGGTCGGCTTACTTACATCAGGAGATTCATTTCAAATTTGTTTGGATGTTGCAGACCATTCACTCAATTGATAAAGAAAGGTGTGTCTTTCATTTGGACTGAAGAATGCCAGCAAGTATTTAAAGACATAAAGTGGTACTTGATGAACCCACCAGCCTTAGTACCACCAATCTCAGGAATACCCTTCTTGATGTATATTCGAGCGATGGAGCATTCGTTAGGTGCATTACTAGCTCAGAAGAACAAAGAAGGCCATGAGCAAGCTATCTATTATCTCAGCCATACAATGATCGGGGCTGAACGTCGATATAGCCCAGTGGAAAAAAAGAATGTTTAGCTTTGATGTTTGATATTCAAAAAAATGAGACATTACATCACTGGCCAAACTATTCATGTTACAGAGTTAACCCTCTTCGGGTCTTAATGAAGAAGTCCAGTACACTCAATTTCAGGCTTGCTATATGGGCCATATTATTAGCACAATATGATATGGTTTATGTTCCTCAAAAGTCTGTTGAGGGTCAAGCCCTTGCTGACTTCCTAGCGGCTCATCCAATTCTTGAAATGTCTAAACTCTATGATGAGATTCCTAACGAAACTTTAGAATCTAACATGATTTCAGAAGAAATTTTTGTCTAGCGTCTATTCTTCGATGGAGCATCCAGAATCGGACCAAAAGGAGCCATTGTCGTAGGAGTTGGAATTGTCCTCGTATCACCGGAAGGATTAGCTATTCAAAGAGCTTATTCCTTGGATGAGTCATGCTCCAACAATGTGGCCTAATACAATGCTCTGCTCATTGGTCTCCAATTAGTTAAACAATTGGATATCGAATATCTCGAGGTATATGGAGACTCTAAACTGATTGTCAATCAGGTCAGAGGAATATATGAGGTTCGACATCAAGATCTTGTCCCATATCATGAGACAGCAGTCAGAATGGCTTCATCGTTCAAAGGATTCTTCATTGAACATGTACGTCGAGCATACAATATCGAAGCTGATGCATTGGCCAATCTTGCAGCATTATTGGCAATTCCAGTCAGAAGATAGCAGATGATTATTAATATTAATAGAGAGTTATTTTGCATCAAGAATAATTCAAACATTGAGTGCAACAATTCAACTGAAATCAACGTCATCAGCGAAGACTGGAGAGTTCCTTTCATTGACTTCATGGTGCATGACATCTTACTCGAAGATCCTAAAGAAGCTACAACCATTCGTCGGCGATCACTCCGATTCTATTATAATCATACCACCAAGACCCTTTATCGACGAACATTTGACGGTTTACTACTACGGTGTCTTGCTGGAGATGAAGCAAAACAAATACTACGGGAGGCTCACGATGGTGTTTCTGGTGCACATCAGTCAGGTCCTAAATTGTAGGATCGTATTCGACGTATGGGTTACTACTGACCCACTATGGTATCAGATGCCATTGAGTATGCAAGAAAGTGCCGAGCCTGTCAAATCCATGCAGACTTCATCTACCAACCATCGGAATTTCTTTATCCGACTGCTGCATCATGGCCCTTTGAAGCTTGGGACATGGATGTCATTGGTCCTATCAATCCATCATTGTCTAGAAGACATCGGTTTATACTGGCTATAACCGATTACTTTTCAAAGTAGGCCGAAGCTATACCTTTGTCCGAAGTTAAGACCAGCAATGTCATCAACTTCGTTAAATATCATATGATATACAGATTTGGCGTTCCTCGACGAATCATTCATGATAGTAGACCACAATTCATCAGTCAGAAGTTTATTCAATTCTGTGATGACAACAGAATCGACAATGTCGCTTACGCTGCCTATAATCCTGCAGCTAATGATTTGGCTGAAGCATTCAACAAGACTATCATCAAACTCCTCAAAAAGTTTGTTTCTACTAACAAACGCAATTTGAGTGAAAAACTTGGAGAATGTTTATGGGCTTATCGCACTACTGTACGTAATCCTACTGGTTGTATACCTTTTTTTAGTGTATGGGTATAAAGCTGTTCTACCATTGGAAATTTAGATTCCCTTCCTGAGGATTGCAATTGCCAATGAACTCACAACAGAAAACAACGATCATCTTCGACTTCAAGAACTGGAAGCGCTTGACGAGAAAATGCTGCTAGCTCAACAACATATCGAGCTATACCAGGCCCGCATCTCAAAAGCTTTCAATCGTAAAGTTAAAGTACGAGCGTTTCAGAAAGGCAAACTAGTTCTTACTGTCAGACGTCCTATGACTATGACACACAAGAGCCAAGGTAAGTTTAAAGCGAAGTGGGAAGGTCCATATGTTGTAAGCAAAGTTTTCTCGAACGGAGCTTATTAACTAACCGGGATGGATGGTCGAGTCGCTATGATGCCTTTTAATGGCCAATTTCTAAAGAAATACTATGTTTGATGGATGTATAAGATATCTTATGAATGTTGTATATATAAAAATAAGGCATTGAGTTATTGTCTCTTATTTACTCTTCTGATAAACTTTTAAATCCTCAGCAGAGTATATCCACATCGTATCACTTGATCATAAACCCTATCTTTGAAATCCCAGCTGATTCGAAGATAATCAGAATAAATATTTGAATTCACGTTCACATTACCTCTGAATTCTAATATCTACGTAAGCGACCTATCACGTCCACATTGCCTCTGATAAAGTCGTCTATTGAAATGACAATATTTTAAGAATTATATTATGTCATGTCCATATTACCTCTGTACAGATATAATAAGTATTGTTATTTTCTAAGGAGATATGTTATGTCCGGTACCTCTGAACATACTTTCTATTTTTCATCTATTACTTATATCTATCGCAGACAAGTAACAAGTAATGAAACCACAAAAAAGATCATTAATTTTTATTGATGATGTAAAATATCAAAAATACATCATGTGAAAGAAAAAAAACAATATGAACAGCTTTATTGGGGAGGTTGAGTACTGAGCTCAATGATCAATCTCTTCAAATTCTCAGCTCTTTTTGTCCTGGAATTGAGCACCCGTTGTCTAGCTTGAGTTCTCCCAGACTCCGGATCAAATGGTAACAATAAGGCAGCTCGGCATTCCAATTCAGCATTTTCAGTTTGGACAAATTCATCTCTTTGCCGCCTCAGATCATCTAATTGGCTCGCAGCACTT
This sequence comes from Iris pallida, assembly GCA_029216955.1. Lineage (NCBI taxonomy): Eukaryota > Viridiplantae > Streptophyta > Magnoliopsida > Asparagales > Iridaceae > Iris > Iris pallida. Next base: position 4,138,751 of record JANAVB010029820.1, on the reverse strand, counting down.
TGATGCAATTCTAGCACTTCTTCTTCACGTCGTCGAGCTGCTTTAAGTATTTCATGGAGTCGGGCCATCTCAGCTTCTAGCTACCGTATGCGGGCTTGGCATTCAGCAGCTTCTTTCTCCTTCTCTGCAGCTTCGGTCTTGTGACGCTCAACAGAAGAAGCTGCTTCAACGATATGAACTTCCATATCTGCAGAGCGCCGTGAGAAAGCCACCACAGAAGCTTCGAAATCAGCTTTTCGTCGTGCAGCCTCACGAGCCATCGCCTCGCACTCGGCGTCTACAAGCTTCTAAATATTTTCACTTATCAGATCTTTGTAAGATTTGATGGATTCCTCAAGCGCATCCAAGATATGCTCCAGATAAATAGCTCTATCTAGATCTCTGATTTTGCGAATAGCTCCGATTACACAGAAGGATGGGCCCCTTACCGACTCATAAGGATTATCCTTCTCCATAACCATCTGAACTAGATGCCTCAGGGATGTAAAAAAAGAATTGGTATAGGATTCCACGATGAGCCTATTCATCGCTAAGACACCCGGTGTAGCCACTTCCGCTTGAATCCCTCCTTCTGCAGCAGCTGGAGGAATCGCAGGCTGTGTACCAGGAGACCCTAGTACAGGCATCATAGACGAACTTCCTTCACCAATCTGGGTCCTTATATCTAGAGGAGCCATCGTTGAGCCGAAACTGAAAGCGATCGAAGGAGCTGGTGCAATCGTCCCTACAGGACCTTTTACAATCAAGATACACAGTCAGTATACATCATCAGAAAAATTAGGGTGATTAAAAGTCAAAAATTTACCCGAACTTGGTAGTACATGTGGGGTATCATGGGGTGTGACCAGATCCATACGGAGCCTAATTCTGCCTGGTCAGCTGGGGCAATCTCTTCTGTATCCTTGATTTCAAAAGCTTGATTGGTAGGGGCCCGAGTCTCCGTAGCAACAGTGTTAGGATTTTCATCATTTCCAGCATCTTCAAGAGTCATAGTCTAATCTTCGTTATTTCCAGGCTCATCAATTTTTAGGCTTGGATGCCTCTTATCAACAACGGGGTGTTCGTCACCCTCAACAGTTATATGGCCTTCTTCAGTCAGTATCAGTAGGACATCTACTAAAACTGGTTCTTCTTCAGCAACGCTTGCAGAAGTATCTCTGATTGACACATCGCCATAGTCACAATCCAGGAGGGTGTCTATCATTTCTCGATCTTCTTGAGAACGAGTAGGAGTTTTAGAGGGCGGAAGATCGACAACCCCAGCCTTAGATTCTATAGGAGTCAACTCCTCGGGGAAAGTAGACTCTGGGACATCTGGAGTCGGGGATGACATTGTTACTCCTGCTGCAGCCAGTATAGTTACGGAAATAGTCATCCGCACGACTCGATATCCTGAGATTTCCTCAGTAGTAACTGAGACTGGGATATCAATTATTGTAGTCTTTGTAGATGAAAAAGAATAATATCAATATATATTATTCATGTCTTAAATTATGCTTAAAAGTATAGAAATTACCTTTTTGAGATGGCAGATCCTTTTGTGAGGGTAATGATATATCAGATTCCTTTGGTCTGAAAGGATGGAGGAAGCGTCAATTGTTTGACGTTCTGTTCGAGTCACCAGCAATTTATTTTGGCCTTCCGTAGCAGAGGTGCTACAGGTTCTTCTTCGACCTCATAAAGGTCGTCTTGCATCCTGGGCACTTCTTCTCGGGCGACTCCACTCTGTTTTGGAACCAAAGAAGGAGTTATCTTTCCTTCCCCAGGGGATGCCCCAGTATGCATCTGTTTCGACTGGGACCGAGTTATCCTGGTAGTAGGCTGTTCACTAATGACCAAAGTGGTCTTCATCTTTTTCTTCCCTAGAGCCTTCGGTAAAAAAGGAAGATCACCATGATATGAAAGAGCAGATGAATCTCCAGTCTTCCTTTTCTTAAGCCCCTTGGCGGAAGACTTTTCTTTTTGTACCTTTAATGATACGTCCAACGGATCATTTACTTCATCTAGGAAGCCTACAAGAGAAGCCTCTAGAGGTTCATCGGCAGGGTCTCGATCTTCTGCATCCTTGAACAATTATGCAGTACGGACTCCAGCCTTTGATCGCTTATCACTGGCAAAGCTGTGGGCCAGATAAAAATTTTTGGCAAAAGTGTTGGCCGAAGTATAGAAATTTGCGTATGTGTATAACATACGCGGACCCTGAGCAAGATTATTGGGCATAGAGAACATAGCTTTGGTACCTCTGGCATTATAATATCTCCAAGCTCTAGCACCATCAATCAAGAAACCCTTTGCCTGAAGGCAAGTAGTGGCATTCCCCATATGCAGCTGGTCGTAGCCAAATTGTCGAGCGAATCGACTTGGCAAATACGGTTCCAGAAAATACACTTCCTCAAATCGATATACTAGGTGAGACGGCCGGATTGCCTTCAACCATGCAAAATTAGCCAGAGACAGATGGAGAGATGCTGTTTCTAAATCCATAAGTTGTGGGAGAAGATTCTCATATCTTGGAGGAGGAGGGACACATTGAAATCTCCATCCAGATCCCCGGTTCAAAGCTATTCTGCATTCTGAAAGTGCGTTTATATTCCATCGAGCATTGGAATAACGCCTGATAAAGTTGCCTCCAACTTCACCCATATCAGGGTCCATCAAGCTGGGATGGTGTAGCAATAACCACCCAAACAAATAAGTATAAGGCATTTCGGTGCGGGAAAAATCTAGCCGAGCAGCCTTATCGTGCAGCATAGTGTCAACAAAGGAATGAAGTCCTGCATTCAGGCGACAAGTCATCGCTAAAAGAATGTCCATCTTATGGCCAAATACTAAACGCACAGCAGCAAATAGTACGCCTCGGTAAAATCTATCGACTGCACTGGCTCCGGGAACTACAAACCGCCGCAGCCACAAAGAAAGAAAACCCGCCAACTGGGCTTCTTTTGACCTGAGTATATAACCCTGCCTGAGATAACTCTCAATAGTAGCACCAGCCTTAATTTGATGCCAGTTCACATCCAAGATGTTATCGGCATGCTTGGACTTTTCCATCAGTTTTTCTATGTCGCTACGGCTAAGCGGTTTAAAGAAGCAAGGATCGCAAGCCTCTCTCGACTATCTTGTCTTCAAAGATATGGCCTAAAAACAAATACGACAGCCACTTGGTTGTATAACAAGTCCCTGTGGAAGCGCTTTTGTAAAAAAGGGAGCATATCTTATAATGGCACAGAAGCTCCTCAAACACGGCCACCATCTGAGGGTTCTCTGTAGACAAAATATCCAGTTCCTTATTAGTGGGCACATATTCTTCATATGGGCTGTTACCCATTGGAAGATGTGAGATATTTTATCTCATAAAGTGCAAAACCAATTTCCCCGTGAGGGGTCATAAAGGTACCGGTTCTGTCATTGTATCTTTCAATCAGAGCCAAGAACATATGAGCATTTGGGCAAAAGCCGTGAACAGTGGTCCAGATGGCCTCATAAAGTTCTAGTTCGAGGAGTTTGTCTTTGAACTGATCCAGAATCCAAATCATTAAGCTGCTCCAACGTTTCATGTCAGGGTTCACTAGGCCCGTCAAACGCATGGCCTGATCTAGGTATCTTCCTTCAGCTTTAGCAAATGTGTTTGCGAAGATGGGTACCCTGACGATAAGAAGTATCGATGAATCTTTCGGAGGTATACAGCTCGGCTTCAAACCCCTCAAATGGGAGCTATACCTGTCTGAAGTACTGTAAATAGGTCCTTGCTCTGCGGACCTAATCTGTAACATATTTTTCCGACTCTAGCTTGCTAAATCAGAGTCATGTCCCATACCATCCGTCGAAGGTAACTGGAGAATTCATATCGGGACAAGGACATGTGTCTCGATATCTCAGTGAGATACATAATTCTGTCCCCATATTGATAAATCATTTCTTCTTTCTTGGTCTTTGGCTGAGATGTCTTTTTGACTGCATCTCCAAACAAGAAGGCTGGTTTCTTATGAACCACATTGTCCATACTCTCCAAAGGTTCACCGTTCATCAGATATAACAAAGTGTTACTTTCTTGAGCAATGAGTATGGCCTTTCTGGATTCAGGTGTACCGTATTGTGGATATGAGACATGAGATGAGTCTTCTTTATATTCTGGTACATTGAAAGCAGAAGTAAATTTTTCAGCATCAGGGTCTTCTCCAAGGTCGACTATAAAAAAAGAAGAACAAACAAAAGTTAGTCTCAAAAAGAGCTTAATTCTATGAAGCAGAATACACAAAATCATAGGTTGTGCGACATCTGTGTTGCACGTGATTTCAAGTTGCACCACTTTAACATAAGCATTCGCACAAAATTAAAAAGCACAAATTTGAAACTCGCACAATACAGTTCGTAAAATCGAACAGTGTGTGGATAGCAACCAAACTCTAAACAGAGAAGGCGCAAGTTGTGAAGCGCACCTACACTCTAAAAAGAGGTGGCACACATTGTGAAATGCATGAATCGACCAAAACTCTAAAAAGAGTTAGTCGATCCAGCCGACATTCGGTCCATTCTCGAAGAACCACCTTCGAGTGCCAGGTTGGCTCTCTCAGTTCTTGATGATGTTGGCGCATGTTATGGTGCTCTCATTGGCGGCGCACAAGATGAAGGCCCAGCAATGGTCTTTCCCTTGACGGTGGCAGACTTCTTTGGGGCCATTGACAATCGTCGGAGGGCTTCCAGAGTGGGAAAGAAGAAGATGAAAGATCTTAAGAGAATTAACTTTCGATAAAAAGTTAAACATTCTCTTTAGACGGCTATTTATAGCCTAAAGAGTCTTTTCGAAACTGTTGCGCAACTGACGCTTAAAATTTGGAATATGTTGAACATTTGACTGGCGCAACCTGTGTTAAGTTCTTCTAATTCAAAGTATTTCAAAATTTTGAAATCTTTCAAACTTTGAAAACTTTGAATGGGGTCTTGTAGAAGTTAAAAAATCAAGGGGCGCCAGATCATTAGGTTGCGCTAGTCTCAGGTTACGCCAAAGCCAGAGTGCGCGGCGCCATGTGGAAAGCCTACTCGAGAAGCTGTAACGGCTATCATCATTACTGACAACTCTGACAGCACAAAAATCGAAGAAAATCTATTTAAATCCCGCACAACGCGGCGCTCGAGAAAATTTTGTTATCGTATAATTAATGCTGACAACTGGCCCGCGTAAGTCATCAAGTGGCACGCAAATTAATCAATACAGTACAGAAGACCCAGTCAGAGGCGCCAGTTGTTGAGTTGCGCCCGCACGCAACCTGGCTAGTTGGCACCACTTGATCAAATTTTATGTCCAGAAGCAGGATGACGTGGCGCGCATGCCACTAATCTCGAAGAACGTATCTACTATACTGTCCACGACCACGTACATCTCACTCAAACGATGCCACACGTCCCCAACAGTTGAAGTAACCGCTCGCACAACTAGATAAGAGGCGCGCAACCTGAAGTACGTGCCACTCAGAATAACTACTTAACAGTTATTTCAAGAACTCTATAAATAGAGTTTCAAATCAGTCTCAAAGCATCACTAAAGATCATAATCTCCTGACAAAGTGCTGTTGCATTCTCCAGAGGCTCGTGTCTTCGATATCACATCGTGCAAAGGATAAAGTGATCGTCTTCTGATCAGATTCCTACAGTTGTACTTCCCCAGAAATCAATTGTACTCTTGTACTCTTTTCTAAGTTTGTAATAAAACTTTTGTTTTTGCAAACAACCATGTCAGAATGGACTTATGTTTCTCGTTTGCATTACGACGCACACTTTCAGCCTATGTTACGATCCTTACTGAAACCCCCGCAATGTTCGTGCTCCCTTAGCCATAATAATCATTCCTTCTAGGCCGAACAGTCCCGACGTCCCGACGCCCTGAATAATGTTCGATGAAAATAAATGATGCACAGGTTATATTCAAAGTCCATTTGATCATGCAACACGCAACTACTCATACAACCAAATATAGTCTGAGTTCGAAACTCAGACTTCGTACCATTTAGTATTTTTTGCATCATCTTTCCATGTTCTCACATTCTTTCTATGTTCTCACATTATTTGTACGATTTCATTCTTTCAATGTTTCAACGCATCCATTCAATGTTCAAGTAAATGACCCAAAGGTCCCAAATATTTCCAAGGCAGCATGCCGTATTTAATAATTATTCAATACATCCATCGACTCGTGCTTTTGATGTGTGCCTCGATTCAGCATTTTTATATTCTTCACCTTAGTGTTCAATTTTTTTATACTCGTGCATTTGATGCACGTTTCAACACGATCTTTTAATGTGCTAGACTTATGTTCATTTCCTCTGACTCGTGCACTGAGGCACGCCTCGATAGAGTATTCAATGTTCTATATCTAATGCACTAGGGCACTCGCGTCGATATAATCTTTCCATGTTCTTGCATACCAACTCATGCACTGAGGCATGCATTTGATTCATGTTCAACAACTCATGCCTTGAGGCATATTTTGATCCAATCGTTCAATATCCTATGACTCATGCATTTGAGGCACTCGTCGATACAGTTATTCTATGTTCTTATGGCTTGAGCACCGAGACGCTCGTCTTTGTGGTATTTCGATGTTCTTTAGCGACTCGTACATCTGATGTACGTTTCAATTCAATTGTTCTATCTAGTATTCGACCACGTGCTATGATTTCTCTCAATCGAGCCACACTCGTGGTCTCGATAGCTTAACTTAGCATAAAACGGTACATTTTAGTTGGGCATGACGGAGTAGGAAAGAAGGGTCAAAGTCCTCCTACCTGAAGCTGATACGCCTTGTCCTTTTGCCGAGCCGATGCGGCTCGATTTTATAACTTTGTTACATGGCCAACTCTTCTGACTTAGCCATTCGAGCATTTCGTGCTGCGTTGAACTACCCGACTGATTCGGCCTACCGTGCCTATGCCCCAGTCTATTGCGAGGCGATGCTTTGGTTTTGCGGACTCTGTTGCAAATGTGGCAAAATATAGACCTCTTATAAACCAGCATAAAAGCGTAGCCTACACACGAAACCTACTAAAATCAATACTTGTCCGAATTGGACTTATGTTTTGCATCGATTCGATTTATTAGGTCTTTGACCCGACTAAATGCTTTCTCGCTCGGGCCAACGTAACTCTTTGCATCAATCCGACTCGATGCATTCTTCGGGTCAACGTAACTCTTGTATCGATTCGCATCGATACTTCATCGGGTCAACACAACTCTTCGAGTCAATACAACTCTTCGAGTCAACGACTCAGCATTATACACCGTGCGGAGCGGGCCATTACATAATATACCACTCAAAACAAGCTTCGTCCTAGAACTGAAACCAACAATAAATCTAAGTATTTCTCCAGATCGTTTCATGATCTCGCCCAACTATCATTGTTTCGTTTCAAACACTCGTGCAAGCTATCATTAACATACCATAGTCTTTCCTGTAGCTTGATTTGAATTCAACATATAACTTGATTTGGATCGTACACATATTCAAGGCGTCCTAAACATATATGTATTTCAGCCAAGCCCGGTGGTAGAAAATTGGAGCAAAGCTAACAAGTAAATTTTCAATCCTAGATAATTATGATCTCGTACTCTCGATCGGACTTATCTCTAGCAACCGTTCTCAAAATTTTTATCGCATATATATATTCGATAAATATGTGATTCATTCAATAAAGTCACCGCATGCGACGCGATTCAAAATCGTATTTCTTATTTCGTAAGTTTTGTGTGGACCATCAATTCTATGTGTCGCGTCAAGCCATTGTGCAACCGATCGCAACAAGTCTTCGCAACGCCTTGTGTTCGAAGTCGTTGTCCAACTATTTCTGAAGCCTCACCTTACAACTCATCTCGATACGATTTTCCTTTGTTGACTCACAAATGCATCAACATTCAGGGCTACGCCCTCTAGGTGACTGACCTAGACACTGTGCTTAAATTCTTCGGACGCAACTTTAAATTGACATTGCACAAAGGCCACAATCTATCCGACACAAAAGATCAATTCGAGTCGTCGATGCTTAAAGGCAACAATCGTTTGACACAAAAGTCTCTACGACACATCTTATGTTCGATTCCTATCGAGTAGAAATTTCTAGCCAAATATCCAACTTGTCTGTCTCGTAACATCGAATATAAGTTCAATTCACGCAAGCTCAATTACTAGGTGAATCCAAATCCAATAACACAACTCGAAAGTCATTCTCTTACCGCTCGCTCTCGTGTATAGCACGATTCTCAAAATCGCCTATCCGTAACACCAAGTTTGTTTGTGAAGTTTCTATTTTGATCTGACCAACATAATCATTCAAGCATTCATCCGATCAATTCTCAAAATCTGACTATAAAATTCTTAGTCAAAGTTGTTCCATCAATTCTCGAAACAATTATTCGATCTCCTAGACTTATCATCAACATGCACCACATCATATTTGTTCTCGACACAATTCCATATACGACATCATATGGTCATCTTACGGCTTTGTAACATTCACTTTAATTTGGCGGTCAAGTCTTCTAGGGTCTGCTGTCCTGAAGCTACGTTCGATAATTGTGGATCATTAATGAAGGGCAGTTACTATGAACCATGCTATATCTTATTTCTGAGCCAAATCACGTTCCAACAATTTCTATAGGACTCTACCCAAATCCAAACATAATCATTTCCATCTACACAACTGAGGCGCAACTATCCTCTAAGTAATTTATGCACTACCGTCGATGATTCCACAATTTACGAAATATCTACTCGTATCGAGTTCGAGTCTATCTACCCACGGTCAACACCCGAGAGGATATACGCATCAAAACAATCGTCGATGACTTTATAGTCTCGCCTGATCAATCACAAAGTTTACGATCAACTAGTTCGACATTCTCGTATTGCTATTTACAAAAATCTCAATATCGTAGGCTCGCTCAGTTTTTGTATTCTTATATCGTGCTTACGTTTTCTTGCGTATCAATTTTGATAACACGAGAGTCAACTTTGGATCTGTATCAACGTCAACTTAACTCATATCACATATATCCAAGTTTACAACAGACTTTTCTATACGCATCATATCATTTTTTGATTCGTTGTTTCCTACTATTCTTTTATCGCGTAACCGAGTTACCGATTATCCAATATTGAACCCTCGAGTCATACGATCATACCCTCTAAGTTTCAAGCATTTCAGTCGTACTTAATGGGTTTTGTCACAACATAACCAACTATTTTCTTAAGCGTGATTATTCGCATCAATCAACTTTCATCGAATTCATAATTTGTGCAATCCGATTATAATTCACATTGACCAACATTTTCAACGAGCTTGTAAGTCATGTGATCCGATTATAACATTAAGTTTTCTATTCCGTCGATCTGACTATTGTCTCGAAGCAAAATCATTTCGCTAGTCCCAGTCATTCAACCAACTTATAAATTTTTGTTCGACGTATCATTAATTGATACAAGTCCACGCCTGATTGTTCTAACTGATTATCGAAGAGCACTTGCATCAACATACCGTCGTACAAATTTTCAATCGAGTCCCGGTACTATCCTGTCCCTTGTGAAGAATTCTTTCACAATTTACGCAATATGTCGATGCAATCCACCTTACAAGTGGTATAGCATATACCACTCAGAATTGAGTCATTTATCGCATAGGTGGTATGGCATATACCACTCAGAAATCAAGTCATTTCTCTCACATCATACTCGATACGAATCAATGTTTATTCCAAACAAACAATCCCGCGGTAATCCTGTCAATCACAAACTTCAATTTCGATTAAATCAAAATTCGACACAACTCGGCCAATGTATACATTTTGCCAACTCATGTTCGGTGCGCATCGAACCGATTCGTTCTTATCGATTTACAAATTTTAGTTCCATCTGTTGCACCTCGTGCAACATTTCATTTCCGATATTCAAAGCCAATACTCAAATTCGTTCAACACATTCGTTATCAACTTTCATGTTCATTCATAACGTTCAAATCACAATTCAACTCGTTGTAATTTATGCAATAAAACATCTTACGACTTTTGTTATATCTATGCAACCAACATTTCTCATAGTGACTTGCTGCATTGAACAACAAACATCTCAATTCACATTTTACAACTTGTTGCATCTGCAGCAACAAACATCTTATTTCATAATTCATGACTTGTTGTCCTTTCAGCAACAAACATTTCACGACTTCTTGCACTTAATCCAATCAATATTTTACTACTATACTCAGCAAACATCACATAAATTTTGTAACACGTGCAGCAAAATTACGCAACTTTGTATTAGACTTATTGTATGGAACATCCAGAGCGGCATCGAGTAGAGTCAAGAGTCATTCGATAGTGTGGACAACTTTTTGGAATTGAAACGAAGCAAGCGTCCTGAGAAAATTGAACCTAGAGCTCTGATACCAATTTGTCATACCCCGACTCGGAAAATCATTCGCCCTCGCTTGGTTTCACTGAATCGATCGTCCTCGGTGGCACATGATGTCGTACAAGTCTGGAGTTGCACTCGTACAAGGCAAGGTGACATGTTCTCAAAATGGTTATCTTTGTTTCAACATTTAGCAGCGAAAGAAACATAGTGTATGAAATAATTTTCTTTATTCAATATGCATCATAATTATAAAGGCTTTTAATAGCCCAAATGAATCATGCCAGATTAGCTTACAACACTCAAGTTCTCTATTGCCCATAAAGAATTTTATCATTCCATATATCATATCTTCTATATCTCGGTTGTATTATTCCGTTGCAAGTTCGAGCGTCAATGCGGTCGCACGCCTCAAAACTCTATGGCATTCTGTGCCTCAGCATGTTCAAGCGAAGCTCCACCACGAGCAATCCATTCCCTGCATGCTGCAAGCAATCAGGTGGGGGATCAGTACTAATCCTCTCGTGTACTAATATTGACATACTTTACTAAACCGATATTAAGTAATTTATGAATTGTCACGACCCGCTCCCTAATAATCGGATACGAGTCGGACATGCCCAGCCTACGTTATAGACTCAACGTAGTAAGCTGTACTAAGTATCTAATGAACTTCACAGGATAAGATAAAATCCAAATCACATAATCTATTATGTTACCAGAGTTCATCATAATACAAAATCCAAAAGTAAAGTCTATTATAAAAAAAATAAAACTAGATCTAAATGTCATCAGCAAACTCCTAGGTCCTGAGTCATAGTGTTTTCCTACTCAACTAAGGTATCGGGCTCCTGCCCATAGAAGATAGATCATATAGCCTCAATCTCACCTGCAACATATCTAATCAGGAGAAAAGCAAAGTACAATCTATAATAATGAAACAAGTACGACATGTGAACCAATAAAGGAACAATAAAATAGGATGAATCATGAACAGTAAATGCAAACTCTACCAGACTGAAAACATATAATCAAAAGATCATGATATGTAAATTTGAAATACATACTAAAATATGTGACCGACTGGATAAGATCATGAATAAAAACAAGTATATGGTACGGCTCAAATCCCACGTGCACAAGTGTGAGATTTAGCTATTAACGTGAATCCTAAGTTGGGCTTTGGTTACATATCCGCAGTATTTCCCCTTCCCCAGAAACATGTAAAGACCATGAACCAGAATATAAATCAAGTCGTGTAACAATGTCCAATATGAAAATACCATGACATGAAGTAAATGAGTCAACATAGAAGTACTTGCCTTTTTTCGGTAATTGCAACTGTTTCTAAGTCCACCTATAATAGTAAGAAAATATACAGTTAGGTTTTAGTCTAAAGAATATTTCCTAGAATTTTCTAGAAAACTCTAACTAATTCTATTTCTCATATTTAATCAATAATTAACTAACTAAAATAATATAATTAAACTAGCTATTAATACTAATAACTAATTGATTAGAACTAAATAGTAATAATAATAACTAATTATTTATAAAATATGACTAACAATAAAAATGTAACTAGTCAAATTAGGTTTCTATCTAATTAACAAAATATTTATAAAAAATATAGCTAAATAAAAATATTTATCAACTAGAAACATAACAAAATTTGACTAAAATATTTATAACATTAACACAACTATTACAAATCCAACCCAGCCCAACTTAACCAACTATAATTCAACCCAAACCTACTGAATCATAGTCCAATGAATAATTCTATTATTCTCCAATATATGAGCCCATTAAAATGTGAACTCAAATATAATTTAAGCTAACCAACCCATAACTAAGGCCCAATAATAGATTTAAAACCCATTATTCATCCTTTTTGAGAACATAAGAGAAACTTTAACACAGAGAGAAAAGAGATCAAGCTCACCTCTGGAAGCTTCAAAGAGAAGAGAGCTTGGCTGTCGAGGGAGAGCGAGTCGGCGGTTCTGTGGAGCGTCGGTCAGGCTGATGATCGGTTCTGAAGGAGTATCGGGTGAAATCATCGAGGATCTAGGGCTTCGGCAAGGGCGGTGGAGGCACTTGGTTCGGGAGAAGCTATGGTGGTTCGACAGCTGTCAGTGGAAGCTTTGTTGCAGGTGATGGACGATCATCTGGAATTGGTCGTCAAAGACGACGATGGTCCGACCACAGCGGTGCCGGGGTCGCCAGTAAGATGGGGTGGCATTGGGACTAGTTCGGCGACAAGGTAAGCTCCTCAGACAACGGTGCTCACCGGTCTGGTCACGACACGGAGGGGTGCTCGGGGTTGCGGTCGATGGAGGGGGAAACGTACAGCGGTAGTACGGAGCTGATCCAGTTGTGGCGATCGAGACGGATTCGAATGCGACCACAGATACGACTGCACTGGAGGGCTCGAGCGGGGAAGAAAAATGCCGAATTTGTGGTCAGGCGGCACAGATCTAGAGGGAAGCGGCGTGATCTGGTGATGATTGAGTGTGGTGACAAAACTGAGGGTGATGGTGAGAGTGGTGGTGGTGATGACTGGTAGGTGGCGGTGGTGATGACTGGTAGGTGGCAGTGGTGATAACTAGGTGGCGGTGGTGAATACTGGTAGGTGGCAGTGGTGATGACTAGTAGGTGGTGGTGGTGCACTACAAGAAAAAAGGCCATTCTTGACGGTTATTCCCTGTTAAGAAAGGGTTATCTTGACAGTTGTAGATCCATCAAGTAGGCCAGTGTCAAGAAAAGTCTGACATTTTTCTTGATGGTTGCTGAATTCATTTTTCTTGACGGTTTTAAACTGTCAAGTAAGAAATCTTTCTTGACCATTTTTAGTCGTCAAGAAAACATAAAAAAAAACTGTCAAGGTAAACATAAAATTTTCTTGACTCTGGCCTAGATGACAGGTAATGGCCGTCAAGAAAACTCTTTCTTGACATTTAAAAACAATCAAGAAATAATAATTTGTAGCAAAATTTAGATATTTCTTAACGTTTTATAACCATCGATGCTTCCTTTTGCTAGTTACCAAACACATATAATATCAATATAATTTAGAACATCGCAAACATCAAAGAACTATAATACACATAATTTTATATTAACAAATATGTGTTTGTACACCACAAACATCCAACCACGTATCCAAAAAAACAAAATAAATAATTTTTGTACAATATCTTAAACATCTAAGACCTATATATATAGTAAATCAAATTACATGTCATCTTGCCAAATTATATAACAAAATATCTGAACTCGAAGCACATTCCGTCAGAATCCAGCCTTCATTTTCCATGTAGTTCCTGAGAAAATAAGATCACAATTTACCAATTTATGTTAATGAGCTTGTTGACCAACAAAAAACAAGAGAACAATATCCTGGAGAAAATAAGGAGAGTATAATAACTCAATTGAACTATCATGGACAATATTTGGAAAACTAGACTACTAATAAGAGCAAAATAATGAACGAAGGTGAAATTTTTACCCTCTACCTATCATGAACTATCAAGTTTTATTTAGAAGTAAAAATGATTTCAAGTATTCTGCACACTTGACATTTTCCAATGTCTTTTAGCATGTTAACCTCCTGAAGCCTAAATCTACATGTAACCTTAGGGTCTTATAGCTGAAGGATTGAATACATTGAAAAACATGGCCCATGACATGAATGAGGTTGGCTTGAATTTTACTTGATCCTTTGATTAAGAAATATTCAAAGGTAATCTTTTCACGTTAAATGTTCAGGAATTGGACAGTCATGTTCCATTAACAGATGAGATAGACTCAAAGGTCATAATTTTTTAACATCAATTTGTACTTACTAGAACTTGATAAGGTAAAGTGATTTTTCCTTGTATTGATGAATTTTTGTGCTTACAGGTTGACCGAGCCAAAATCTGTATCCAATTTTTTTATACTGGAAAGCTCTTCTTTTGCGAATAGCATTGTTTGATGCCAAGAGTATAAATTTAAATACATACTGGTACAGATAACATTGATACTGGGAACATATATTCCTCAAATCACATATTACATTCTAGTTTTTCAGATTTTACATACTGCATTCTAGTCCTTAAATCACAAACTACATTGTAGTCCTCAAATCACATATTGCAAATAATTCAATCATATGTGTTTTAACTTCTACATCCCTCAAATCATATTTTCTAATATTCAAAGAGATAGGTCACTATATCAATGATCAAAAAACCACTAAAACTTGATTTATAAATCATAAGTGTATTTCTTGACATTGTAGTAAGGGGATGTTTCATGACAAGAATAAACTGTCCAATCTTTAGTGAAAAAAACTTTTTTACATAGAAGGAAAGAAGAAAACATGACTTACATCTGCAATGTGGTTGCATAGATTCCAGTTTGGACATAAGGCCTTCTTCTGGTCGCTTGTCTGAGAACAATCAAAGAAGGAAAGAAGAAAACAGTAAATATACTGCCAACTGTATCCAGCCTGATGCCAAAGTATCCAGCCTCCTAGTATCCAGTATTAAAAAACATACCACAAATAGTAATTAAGAAAACAGTAATTAAATACCGATGGATGCCAAAGTATCCAGCCTCCCAGCATATGATGGTTCATGTTTCAGTAATACTCATGCAATCAGTCGTCATCAAATATGACATAATGCAAACTGAAAAACAAAGAAAAATTATGAACTAGACCCATCTAATTGTATCAGTCCCCTAAAGCTTTTATGATGTACAACATTTTATGACCATCCAAGAGGTGCCTGTTTTCTCAATTCCTTCCTCTTATTAACATATGATGTGATATGCTCCATATAATATCTAATCCTCTGTACTAACCTTTGACATACAACAGCAAGCTCTCTATATTCAATAAGAAAATATTACCTGCATTTCATAAGAAGACAATAGTACCTGTGATTTCGGCATCGCCTATATTTATATAGGATATTGGCGATTCGAAGAAAACTTCTACTGTTAATAGGTAATTTATTAGCAACTCCACTGATACAGTGATACCTATATTGACTACTGTGAACTATATTTAGTATATTCGAAAAGAAGGATCAAAGTTAACATTTTCGTCCATTTGGCACGATTAAGGTCTTCCAAAGGGGTTTGTACCACCTGTTATCTATTGATATGTTTACATGTCTGTTATTGACCTAGATCCTTGATGAACTTGGACCATAATTGATATACGGATTAATCATTAATATTACAAAATGTTGATGTCATCAGTATCTGGCTGTTCGCAGATTCAATGTTCGCATTGATCCTATATAGCATCAAAACTACGTACTTCTGCGAGAAGCATAGGCTTAGCATTAAGAGAAGAACACAACCATCCATGCAAGTAGAAAGTTTGATGGCAGTGACAACCAGAATGAAATAGAGGATGAATAAAAATAACACTCATGACCACACAATGATGAACAAGTTTAAATCAAGGTTCAAAATATCGGTATCGGTATCGGTATCGGACATTTTGTATGAGTATCGGTATCGGAAGTATCGGCAGTATCGGATCGGAGTATCGGATTTTTTGGTATCGGAAGTATCGGCAATATTAAATAATTATTAAAAAAATTAGGATTTTTTTAAACATATTTATGCATTATTTAATTATTTTTTAAATTTTTTATTATAATTAAATAAAATAATAGTCATCCTTTCTGATTGGTTTACCTGCGATATACAAGATTACAAATTTTTTTCATTTCCATGTTTTAGTTTCAATTTTACTATGTCATTAATTCGTACTAATTGAATCTTGTATTGTTTTATTACTACAGGTTCAAATTTTGACAAATTAAGGAACATAAAGGGAGGCACAAGAGATTAGAAGCAATGCAAATGGCTGGACGAGACAAAAGTCACAAGACCCATTATTATATAATTATATTTGTTCAGACCTTTTTTAAAATTTCTGTAAATAAAAATTTATTTATATTTGTCTGGATAATTTTTCTAAATTTATGTAAATAAATAAATAAATTATATTTGTCGGGATATTTAGTTTTATTCATAGTTAAAAATCGTTGCAATGGACTCTTGACACCAATTATCATACAAATATTTGTCTGGATATTTAGTTTCATAATCACCATCCTTCTCCTCCGCACACGAACTTTTGGCGTCATTACGTTATCCAACAAATATTATAATTTTTTTACATAAGTAGAAAAAAATGTTACATACAATAATTAAATATTACATATAATAATATTGTACTTATAAAAAATGTTATATATATATATCTATATATATATATATATATATATATATATATATATATATATATATATATATAAAAGAAAGTTACAAAAAAAAATTATATATAAGAAAGTTACAAAAATATACAAATAAAATTATATATATATATATATATATATATAATATATATATATATATATATATATATATATATATATATATATTTTAATTTATATATATATATATATATATATATATCTTAAGTAGTAGTGTATCTAACGTTAGATACACTACTACTAAGATATATATATATATATAAAATATATATATATAGTAGTGTATCTAACGTTAGATACACTACTACTTAAGATATATATATATATATATATATATATATATATATATATATATATATTATATATTATGTGTGTGTGTGGTGTGTATATCTATATATATCTATATATATATATATAAAATATATATATATATATATATATATATATATATATATATATATATTATATATATATATATATATATATATATATATATATAGAAGTTAAATATAGAAGATAAAATATAATAAGTTGGATACACCTTATATAAATAAGTAACTTATTTATATAAGAGTGCATCCAACTTATTTATATATTTTATATCTTTATCTATATTTAACTTCTTTTATATATATATATTATATATATATATTACATTTATATATATATATATATATATATATATATATATATATATATATCAGCAAAAGCTCGACGAGTATCAATATATTCAATCACAGTGAACTAGCATAAAACTATAACCCAGAGATGCACACGATCACTTCTCTACTAGCAGTGTTTTTACTCTTTAGTACATCATACATGTTAGATTTTCGAAAACAATATAATAAAATAATCTCATACACAAATATACATCTGTTATATACACAAAGTCTATCTAATCAAACATAGTCTTCCGATCCAATTGCCGTCTGACAATTTTATTGGAACAAGATTTACATGTTTATATTTGATTATTTATGTCCTTTTTTGCATAATCCAATGTAATACATTTGCATGCTCCAACCAACATTCATTTCCTCAGGCGTATGACTTTTTGGCGTGGTCCTGCAAATGTAGTAGTAAAATATAATTAATACTATTAAACATTTTAAAATTACTCTAACATAGTTATATAAAAAGGGTTAATTACATTGATCTCCCATATGATTCATGAGTATTACTCTAACATAATTATTTAAAATTACTCTCATATAAAAAGGGTTAGTTATGTATCAAAAAGATACATACAAAAAGATGTTATAAAAGATACTAAAAATATACACATATAACAAATAAATATAAATATGGTTAGAAGAATATATGGTTATATAATGTCTTATTTCAATGTATAGTAAATATATGCTCAATGCAAACACAAAAAAATCTTTGCAACTTGGCTATAGTAGTGATGGATAAATCTTTGTTTCCTTAGGTGGCTAGTTCGAATCATGTGTTCAACGCAGCTCTACAATTTTTTTTTTTTTTTGTTTTGTTTTTTTTTTTTGGGCCTCATTAGACCCGGCCCAATACTTAACCCTAACCTAACTCATATATGAGAGGAGAGAGGGAGCAGCCGTTCATTTCTCTCCTCTCTCCTCTCTCCTCTCGATTGTTAAAAAAAATGGAGCGGAGCTACAGCCGGCGGGAGAATTGGCGCCGGCGGGAGGATCGGTGCCGGCGGGAGGATCGACGCTGGTAGGAGAATCGGCCACGGTGGGAGAATCGGCCATGGATGGTTTGGAAAATTTTGGTAGAAATTTAATAGAGATATTTCTAGTTTTCTACATAATTATTGATCTTCCTTATATGCTTTTTGATATCCATGATTGAGAAATTTTCATGGCTACAATTTCAATTTTTTTTTCAATTTTTTTCCTTCTGAATTTGGCCCTATGTACATTCGTATCGGTCCGTATAGGACCGTATCGGTCTGTATCTTGGTTCGTATCGGCCGATACGAACCGATACCATACATTTTTAATGGGAATCGGCCGATACCGATTTTTTTTGCAAGTATCGAATCGAACACCTTCAAATCCGATCCGATACGACCGATACGTATCGGTATCGGTCGATACTTTAAACCTTGGTTTAAATATGCTTACAGAGACTTCATGTGAATAAGTTTTCCAAGCTCGGGTGCCAGTGTCCCCTTGAGACAAAGATTTTTCAAATTCCTACAATAAATTGAAAATATTATGTTAGAAAAAGAGAACCATAGAGGCTCAGAACAACAGAAATTATCTATTTGCATCAACATGGAAATGTCAGGGACAATATGCAGTAGAACATAATTATCTATTAGCATTATATTGTATAATCACCTTTACAACTAAAAAAAGGTAATAATAACATAAATTAGGATAGGGTATATTACACAGGTAACTCGCTGTCGCTGATGATGGGAGTTATCAAGAATAACAGCAATAGTGTGGGTGTGAGAGTTAAAAGAGTCTATAGAGCAATTACATGCTTGGAACATACAAAAAATAGCCAAATTGAGATACAACTGCAAATAAAGAACTAAGACGAAGAAAAAGCAAAATCAAGCTTAGCACTCGACCCTCGCCATCTTATAGAAAGAATAATCAAAGAAACTATGTGACACCCAATAGAAAAGATGCCCAATATAAAATCCAAATTTGGAACACAGAAAAAAAAATCAAAATCTAAGGTTTGAACATTCTAACCTTTAGTCTTTGTTATTTCTGAACATTAAATGAATATCATATAAAGACATGAAATATAATATTCTCTATTTCTGCGCGCACAGTCGCAGGGAGACATATATGACATGATACGGACACTACAACAGTGACACGAGACCAGATTTGGAGCATCTCGTAGTGTCCATGCCTTGTCCAATATGTGTCCAGTACAACAAGACACGAAAATCACACCGATTTTGATGTATTTGTCCTTCATGGGTCGCAAGAAAACCATTATGCCAATTACATTTTTCGTAGGAGAGGAAACTAATAAATTGTCTTTAACAAAAGTTACACAATGTTCTATTTACAAATTAACTATCTTTCCTATATTTAATTACAGATAAGAAGATGTTTACTAAGAAATTGTAAGATATTTTTAAATCATAAGCAGCCTAAATAGCATAGCAAACTCTTGGGAGAGTTGAAATACCTGTGGCGCATGGCAGATTAACTTCGAAGTACGAAGCATAGCAAACTCTTGTAAGAGATGAAATATATGGAGAGTGGACTTATTTCTGAACAACTTGTCACATTGTATCAAGATTATATGTACATTTCTGAATAGGTGCATTATGATAGCTATCCTGAGAACTACTATGTATGAAAGAGTTCTGCATCAGGATAGTAATGTTTGAAGCATCTTCAGAAACAATCTTCATTGTATAGAAATATTGATTGCATCATCAGACAGCAGTCAAAAAATCTAAGAAGAACCTACTAAAACCAGCTACGATATTTAGTATATATTATCTGACTATGCTGTAATGATGATGTATGTACCTGTAATTTTATCTCTTGCTGAAATCTCGACCGGAATGATTCCTATCCATTTTATAAAACAATACTTCATTTTTCAAAGGTTCAAATACGAAGTCACTCAGAACATATGGCACTACAAAATTAAGAAATGCTAGTGTTCACAAACATACAAACCTGCTTATTGCCCCATAAGAACAAAATGACACAAACTAAGAGACATGCAAACCTACCAAGACGGCATACGTACAAACTAAAGTATTTCAAGGAAACGTTTTCTACATCACCAACTTTAATCTACTCAAGTATTTCAACAAATAGCTTGTGTGTACAAACTAAAGGGGTGATGGAGATGTGATAACTCATTAGGTATATGAAATACATACAAAGTTGAGACATATATTATGTAAAATTCATATGTTAATGTTATATAATAAAAGTAAAGGATGGAATGAAATATGTGTACCAACAAATTCAACATCGATTAAGGGCGACGACTATGTTGTCGGAGGAGCTGATGGCGCCCATCGACTCCGCGGACGCCAGTTGTGCTTGGACGAAGGGACGGTGGGGATACCGCATCCCGCGGTACGGCCGGGGCTGGAGGGGGCGCCGGGATGTGTTGTTTCTAACAACCCTTTACTTGAGCCACTGAGTCCTATGATATCCAAATAACACACCCTTTCTGCTTTAGCAGCTTCTGCCTATCGCTCTTTCCCGACCGACCATTCTTGCCAGAATAAGTTGGCAGGCCCTCCACAGAAGACATTTAACCTAAATTACCAAATCAAGTAACAAAAATCCCCCAAATTGATTAGATTTACCCCTAAAAAATGTTAGAAATTGACGTAAAGATTGCAACTTTATCAACAACCCTAACAATGCAGATCGGGAGCAAATGAAATTATTGGGAAAAAATACCTGATAAAAATGATCAAAATTTGTGAGATCAGGAAAAATATTGATATTACAAATTATTAGGGAAAAAAGGGCGTGTTGTTTGCATCACGGGAGCGAGAGTCGTCAGGGGGTCCTCGTGCTCCTCGTCGAAGAGGCGGTCCTCGTGCTCCTCATCGGTGATGATATATTAGAGCATCTTCAACCTCTGCAATATTGACATGGCTGCTGATGATGATGCCGGCGGGAAGAAATTATGGTTAGGGTTTAGGGAGGGGAGAAGAATGAGCAGCAGATCTAGGGATAGGGATTTTGAAACCTATGGGTTGTCTCCCTTTGTTTGGCTGCTCTAAAAAAAGAGGGGCAAAGACTTTGACCTAGAGATTAGAATTTGGAGGAGAGAAGGTGGCCGAGGAGTATGATTTTGGTGAGACAAGGGAGAAGGAGGATAGCAGAAAGGACGTTCTGGCCATGCAGAAATAGAGGAGGAGGAGGGCTCGAGCATAAGGGTGTTTTGGTAGGAGGAAAAAGTGGGAGGAAGAAAAATAGAGAGGAAAATGAAGGGAATGATTCATTTTCTCTTGTTTGGTATGAAAGAAAAATAGGAAGGAAGGAAAAGTGGAGCGATTACTTTTCCCTCATAACCTAAGAAATTCAATCCCCCCAAAAGTTGGAGGAAAAGTGGAAGAAAAAGTGGAGGCTTGTATTAATTAACAATTATACCCCCATATAAATGTACTAGTCATAACCCGTTCCTTAAGACATGGTTCATTTAAGGTATTCCCCCTCAAAATCTTGGACCCCCAATTTTAAACGAACAATAATAATTATGAGGCTCCCACTCTCAATAATGCTCATCCACAACCATTATGAGTGCAAACCCCACTCTTTGGATTCCCCATAAAACCCCACTCTCAATAATGCTCATTCCCCATAAAACCCCACTCTCATAATGCTCATCCACAACCATTATGAGTGCAAACCCCACTATTTGGATTCCCCATAAAATCCCACAACCGTTGATTCACCAAGATTAAATCCCAACCACTCTTTATCTTGGCACATCAGCCCTAGGATTCAAAAACCTTTATGTTTTGTATAATATATTTTTAAAAATTATTTATGAAGTCAAATGGTAAATAAGTGTTTTTAGTTGAGGGTAGAATTGGTAAACCCTATATTTTTTTTTACTTTCTTTCCTTCCACTTTTTCTTTTATACCAAACAAAGGAAAATGCATCTCTTATCTTTTCCATCCTTGCTACCAAACACAAAGGAAGGAAATGTTCTTTCCTTTCCATGTGGAAGGAAAATACATTCTCTATTTTTCCTTCCTTCCACTTTTTCATCCTTCCTACCAAACACAGCCTAAATGAAAGATGAGGAGAGGATTCCAGAGATTTCTCTCCACCAAAATAGTCAAAAAAAAGAACTTAAAATTTTTATCAAAGTGACATCCAAATTGTAAGCGAATTTTGCGCTTACCATTTAATAACGGTTATCAACAACCGTCAATTGAAATAAAGGTTTTCTTGACGTATCCTCTAAAACAATCAACTATTATGATATAAATTGCTAAATTGACATAAAACGTGTCCTTTCTTGACGTAAGGCTAAAACGTCAAGATAATCCATTTTTTCACAGTTTTTTATGACCGTCAAGAAATAAACCGTCAAAAAATATCGTTTTTCTTGTAGTATGATGACTGGTAGGTGGCGATGGAAATGACTAGTAGGTGGTGATGGTGATGGAGAGGAAGCAAGAACAGAGAGAATAAAAGGGCAGAGCTGGGTGTAGAGATAGTCGGAGCTCGGCCACAAAGCGGCGGAGTGTGATTGTCGAAACAAAGTCTGGTTGAGTGGAAAATTAGAATAGGATTTTGTTTATATTAAATACTTCCCAATATTTTATAGTTAGTGTAGAGTGCTCCACAAGCCAAAGTGGCTTGGTTTGTAATTTGTAATAGATCTAGGAACATAGTGGAAAAGCCTAACTAACTAACTAACTACTAACTTAATTACTAACTAATCTATTAATTAATAACTACTTGTTATCTAATGGTTAATGCAAAGCCCAACCCCACTAATAATTAGTACAAAAAATTAGGAATATAATATTAGTTAGTAACCCATAATCCTAGCCAAAGACTTGGTAGGCTAAATAGGCTAGCCCACAATCCAAGTCCAAACTTGGTAGGCTTATAATAATTAAATAATAAAATAATTCTGCAATGAAAATAATTAATTAAATAATAATAATCAGGATTTGAAATAAATTTATAATAATCCAAAAATGAATTTATAAATTCTCAAAAATTACAACATTTGTTTTTTCCCAAAAATAGAATTTCAAATCTAGAAAATAATTTTATATCTCAAAAATTAACTCAAAATTTACAAAAGTATAAATTTGAAATCTTGGTAATTACAAATCTACCCACCTTACAAAAATTTCATCCTCGAAATTTAAATAATCATGATCAATAGAATTAAATTCCAAATACGATTAAATATAGTACTAAATTCTAAGTACATATATTAATATAAGCAAAATTACTTGAGCGGAATAAAAATGGAGTAATGTGATTTAGCACGACTAACATCAATCAAGTAATTAAATTTAGAGATACTATAGTTTAGCACGATCGAAATCTGACTATGATCAAGGATGACAAAGAATATAAAACCAAAGCGTTACACGATCAATAAAATGATTTGATTTTATCCGACTAAGGATAATCAAATCTGGTCATCAACCAAGTCATTCGCACACGATCAAACCAATTTGGCATGAAAACATGATTAAGAATAACCAAATACGAAAATTTTGAAAGTAATTAAAATTGGTTAAACATAGAATCAGAATTTAAGTACGATTAGTAGAATCATGATGATCTTGTAGTGATCAAAGTTTAAAATTTAGACATGGTAAAATTTATCACGATCAAATTCTAAACATGATCAAAATCAAAATTTAGGCATAGTAAAAAATAGTACCAAAATGATATCGTCATAATTAAATTCTCAATATAATCAAAATTGTGACCCAAGTCCCATAAGAAATTGTTTAGGTATAACTAGCACGGGTAGGACTAAAAAAAATCATTAAACACGATTTAGCCAAAATATGGTTAAAATGATATAATCACTACTAATAGGTTCATAAGTGTAAAAACAATCAATATAAAAATGATACGACTAAGAATAATCTATACAAGAATTTTGAAATTTTGGTTTTACCAGAAATCAAATTTAAGAATGAACAAAATTTAAATTCTAGGATTGATTTGAAGCCTGATAAAAGAATTAAATCATTTAGGCACGATTTTGGTTAGGATCACATCATTTCGAAAAAACCAAATTATATAAGCATAAACAATATCAAATTAGACATGATCCGAATATGACCAAAAATTTACTTAAATATACTCAAGATATAGTTACAACAAGGAAACTAAAAAACCAACGCAACATAATCAAGTTAAAATTTATTTAAGGCATGATCAATGCTAGAAATAAAATATAGTTAAATAAAATATATTGTATACGATCAAAATCATATAAATATGATTTAAAAGTCGTCTAGATACGGTAATAAATGTAGTCAAAGTAAAATAATCATAATGAAATCTAATATATGATTTTATGAAAATTGAATAGTAATTATAGGGATAGAAGAAAATCAAGTCACTATTATAAAATTTAGGAAAAATCAAATGACAGAATTAGGAAAGTCAAACGACGGTTACAAGATAGGATATGCACGAAGGAAATAACTTACAAAATAATCATCTCCTTAACACCTCATGTGGAACCAATATTCTAAACTCGTTAAACTAGCTAAAACTCACAGCACCAAGGAAACCTACAGAGAACTAAGATAACTATCTTAAGCACTATAACCAGTTCTATCCTGAACAAAAAGGAATCGACTAAATATAACTTTCTACTAATACCGATTTATTTCAAATTCCTTCCAAATCTAACTGTAAATCCTCAAGATTTCTTTTGAATCAATCTATGATTTCAAGAAATCTAAATCTAAAATCCAACTAATCAAATTTAAATTCTTAACATTTGTCAATCTTCCAACAAAATTTCAAATATTAACTACTCTATTACTTTAACCATCATCCAACTAACCTGCTTAGTATTCCAAAGTTGTATACTAATGCTCTTGTCTTACTACAACTTTATAACGGCTTTCTATGGGTTATACCCGTTCTTTAGCTAATTCTCAAAAATCGATCCTTTTGGGTGTTCCATTACTTTGATCTTCATATCCCCATAGTATTCTGAATTCACTTCCTTTGTGGGAGAACCTTATCAAATCCTAGATTTTCTTCACCAACCCTACCTATGACTTTCTATCTCATGTCCTTATAAATTTGGTCATTCTACGAAATTGCTCTTCTATCTAGGCACCAGTAAACACAACTAACGGTTCTATCATCCTCCTCTTGCTTAAACCACAGGCTCTATAATCTATAACTCCCTCAAGACTTATTACTAACTTGCTTACCCAAAATTTTCTTCTATTACATTTCTACCCTTAACTAACTAACCTAATTGTAAATGCCAGTTCTCAAGGATACTTAAAAATGATCTAGGTAGCTATCTATGTTTCCTCCCATGTATCTACATAGCTATCAACCATATCTACATAGCTATCAACCATATACATATATACAGGGATATATAAACATAATTGTATATCAGCTATCTAATATACATAGCTATCTATATATATATATATATATATATATATATATATATAGCTATAAAAATATATATATATATAGCTATAAACATATGGAATTATTAACAAAATACATATAATACACTAGAGTCAAACCATGAAAGGGATTGGGCCAATAGGTGTTAAGAATGGTTCTAATGAAAAATCAAGGGAAGTTCTATACAAAATATATGGTAATAAATAATTTCTGAAAATGACATCAACTGCTAGGATTAATGCCAAAATTTAAACAATTCAAGATAATTTTCGGTAAAGTTGTCAATGGCGATAAGAGGCCAAACATGGTATATAACATGGATGTTTCACTTAACAAAATTGCCAAACAAAAGTTGGATTTTGAAATAAAACGAGAAAAAGTACAAGAAGTACAAATTTGATTCTGGGAAGTATTGCTATGGAAGTCTGATCGGTAAATGATCACTTTGTTCCTTGGACCATATGATGATGAAGATCACTGCTTGAAGTAGAACAACTTGGAAGAACTAAGTCACCAGAAAGGTATCGACGCACTTGGGCACTGATGGCGAGGCCGAATGCTTTCCTGCTTTGCTTCACTCTGTTCTGAAAGAAAAGTTGAAGAAGAATGCTCTGGAGAATCAAATCTCGAAGTTCTGATCTCTGTATTCTCTCCTGTCTCTCTGTCTATCTCTATCCTTCTGTCCGTCCTTGTTATAAGTAAAATAAGTCTATTTATAGACTTGGGCTCTTGTGCATAAAAACTCAGCAAAAGTTCCATCTTTACGCTAACAACTACCACCCATGATCGAAGCCATCCTCTGCATATGTTGACGTGTGTCCCATCACTTCAGTAAGGATAGGATGCATGTACACACGTTCTTCAAAAAGAGTGGCATGAAAGCCACGTAAGCAAACCACGTTCCAAACTGGTGGAGGAGAATAGGGCGTAAAAATAGCCCAATGTACTCTGAGCGTAAAGCAGTGGATTTGGCATAAATAGCCTTGACATAGACTTCCCGCGTAAAGTGATTAAATAACCTTGAGCGTAAAGCAGCTCAAATAGACTTTACGCACACGTCGATTGTTGAGCATAAAGGCTCATATAATCTTCGTGCGTAAAAGAAGCCGTAGTGTGAGCGTAAAGTAGCTCAATCCACACATTAAACGACAACATTGGTCTCTGTGTAAAGACAAATTCCTTTGTGATATATGCCATCATTAATATTTTATGTCAGAGTTTGCATTAAATGCAAGATTTGACAGCTTTGTCCAGCATAAAAGTGGCTGATCTGTCCTTGGCGTAAAATCATGGGTATAGACCCGAGCGTAAAGTGATTAGCCTTCTTAGGCGTAAATTGATTAGCCTAGTCTTGGCGTAAAGAAATTACCCGTTCTGCTAGGCGTAAAGTAGATCACTTATGAATGAGATGACTCTTTCTTTGAAGCACTTTTTACGCTCCTACAAGACCCCCTTCAAAGTTTTCAAATATCTCCAAAATTTGAAACACTTTGAACAGAAGCGTAAAAGTTGAGATTTGATCTGCCAGCGTAAAATTTGGGATACACAACCGTCATCTGCGTAAAAGCGGGGATGTCCAACAGTCAGCTTAATTCTCAAGAAAAAAATGTCGGTCAACACTTGACCGCCACAATAAATTTCTTTCTCGAAACTTTTCGAACGTCTCTTTATCTTCCCGAGTGAACAGTTTCCAACGAGGAATATGAAGAGTTGTTTTGATTTGTATAAATAAGGATAAATTCTTTATTCTTGACATTCATCCTCGTTTTGTCATGGCGCCGAAGAAGGAGATTACCAACAAAGAGGCTTCGAGCTCCAAGCTTGATTTCGAGCGAGCGTGCAACCTTTAGAGTATTTTGGAGTGACTCCTGCAGTCTTTAGTCGCATTGATGGTGGTACCCCAACTGCGTACGAAGGGCCAGGAGATGCTGAAGCGTTTCTTAATCTGATGCGCCGCTCCGGGATTCACAATATGCATGAACTAGGTATCTCCCTTCGTCAGCCCAACGAAGGAGAGAAAATATGACGTTTTTATGTATTGCGAATCTTTTATCTATAGGGGTCCACTTCCCCCTTTATAAATAAAATTTTGCTGTTAACCTCATCTATTGACGCGTACTTGTTTATGCACTTATTTTGACTACTTCTGTGGTTGTTAATTCCCAAGAAACAAACCAACACGTGGCATTTGTCTTGTGGTTACGAGAGCCTTTAAATAGGATCTTCCCCCGAAATAGACTCATCCCAACAGTTCTTCAGCCTTTATAAATAGCCGAGAATGTTTCATATATCCTCGTATTCATTCCTCTGAAGATAACTTTTGTGATGTTGTTCTCCAACAAATGAGGATGGTGAAGCTTTTCCACGGTGTTCTTTTGTACGTCCAGTCTTCAAACGTGGATTCAACCACTATTATAGCCAAACCATTCAACTTAAATGGTAAGTTCGATTGTAAGCAAATATCTGTCTTCGAATTTTTTTGTTGAAAACATCTATTCATGAGCGTAAAAACTTGCTGAAGCATTGGCGTAAAATCCTTGCTTAAGTATTGGCGTAAAAGCCTAGCTGAATCGCTGGCATAAAGCCTTGCTGAATCACCGGCGTAAAAGCCTTGCTGAAGTATTGGCGTAAAAGCCTTGCTGAAGCACTGGCATAAAAGCCTTGCTGAAGCACTGGCGTAAAAGCCTTTATGAAGCACCGGCGTAAAAGCCTTGCTGAAGCAATGGCGTAAAAGCCTTGTCATATCACTGGCGTAAAAGCCTTTGTGAAGTGCCGGCGTAAAAGCCTTGTCATCTGTTTTTAGTTAGCGTTCAATACGCATCTGATGATTCTTCTGTTTAAAACACTTCTTCTTTGTTGTTTTTTTTCTGCAGAAGTTTGGCTGAGCAGCTTTTCCAGAACCGGCATTGGTGACTTTAACGTTGTGAAGCATGTTCTTCTGACATCAACATCAGGGAGCTCATGCGCTTTTGACGCATAAATTAGACAACTCAGAACTCTTCGTGAGATAGAAGGGTCTTCCTCTGTTGTAGAAAGAGCCTTTATACACGGAGAGTTGGATGGTGGAGTCAACTCTACCCCGAGAAATCGGGTAGTAGAGTTCCTTTCACGGCAGAACTAGGAATTGTATCCCAATGCTGGATACATTCCTATCTCCTTTGAGGTGCCGCCACTAATCCACCAATTGTATTGGCAGCAACACGCCTTCGGGCTGCCATACTCTGGGGTTCTCCTCTCGTTTGAGAGAGAAGACCAGAGTTTGATTCCTGCTGTTCTGGTTGCCACTGGAGCTCAGAGTCAGGAATTGCCACCAACAACGAACCCGTCAAAGAAGATCCGAAGAAGAAATAGATCTCCATTAGGTTATCGTTGTGTGTATAGAATGAAAATCTTAGATATAATAATTTCCATTGTAAAGAAAAAGTCTAAGAAATGTAATAGACTTTTATGGTATATGAGAGTGGAAATGATAATTCTTCTATTCTCAATGATTTGTATCTATCTGGATGTAATATGGACATGATAGATAATGAAACCTTTTTTTCTGATTTAGAGTACACAATACTATCAGAGGTAATATGGACATGACAGTGTGTGAGAACTCAAAAGAAAATTAGGTTAATTTCTATGCAGAGGTCAAAATGGAAAATGATAGATAAGTAGGTAGATTTAGCATTTATCCAGAGGTTATGAAAACATGATAAATAACGAATCCCACTTTTTAATCAATTGATAGAAGATTTAAAATCCCTCTCCCAATAGACAAGAAGTCAGCTTAACCAAACCTTGGTAGCTGGGGAATAAGAAGACAGATATTGTGAGCATATACGTCAAAACGGTGGACGAATCAACGTATTTCTTGGGAACAGAAAGGACGATTCAATTCCATAATTAAATGGATGAACCTGGTAACATGAATGAACGAGTCTTTTCGGAAATGAAAAAGTCGTTTTCAATTTCAGAGACCAATTCATTAGTAATCCTCCTCTATAAATAGGTAAATTCTCTGTAATCATTTATTCTTATTTCTACTCCTCTATTGGAAATGTCTTCCAGGATGTACAGCAAAAGAATAAGTCTTCAGGAACATTGAGGACGTCATTGAGATATGCCCTGCTGAGCCAATAGTGACGGGTCCGACCGAAGTAGACAACAGTTCTTCTACGCTGAAGCCACCCCAAGACATCTCTGCTTTCTTAGTAGAGCCAGGAAAAACTCCTGAAGAAGAAGCATTGAGGATAACCGTCTGTAAAATTTTTATGGGTTCAGGAAACGATGCCTTCTATGCATTGGATGACTATGTATTCAATAAGGAAGGGAGTGGCCCTCATCCTTAATCTTTATATTGAACAAAAATAAAAGAAGTTTTATTTTTTGTTCTGTCTTCTCTTTTTATATAGTATTTTAAGAAATTTGCCATTGATCGGTGCATGAGTAGATCTCCATTGGGTTTTGACAACCGATGGTACCATTGGAGAACACGGACTCAATTACATACGGGCCTTCCCATTTTGCTAGGAATTACCCTTTGCTTTTGTGAGTCATCACCATTGGTCTCCGAACAGCTAATACAAGCTCGCCAACTTTAAATACCCTCTCCTTACTTTACGATTAAAAGTTTGAGATATACGGACTTGATATAGCTCAATATGCTGTTGTGCTTGAAGACGCTTCTCGTCCAATCCTTCAAGTTCTTGGAGTCGTAAGCGATCATTATTTTCTGTAGTTAGCTCATTAGCAATAGCAATTCGAAGAGAAAGGATCTGGATTTCCAATGGAGGACAGCTTCACATCCATAAACCAGTGAAAATGGTGTAAAACCAGTAGGAGTCCGAACCGTTGTTCGATATGCCCATAAACATTCTCCAAGCTTCTCATTCCAATCTCTTTTATTAGAAGAGACAAACTTTTTGAGAAGTTTGATGATCGTTTTGTTGAAGGCTTCAGCTAAACCATTAGCAGCTGGATTATAAGCCGTAGAAGCCAGATTTTAAATTCGATTTTTGTCACAGAACCGATAAAATGCCTGACTGGCAAATTGTGGTCCATTGTCATGAATTATTCGTCGAGGAATCCGAAGCGATAAATGACATGATGTTTAATGAAGCTGATTACATTAGATGTTTTACTTCAGCAAGGGGAACTGCTTCTGCCCACTTCAAAAAGTAATCGGTTATAGCTAGTATAAACCAATGTCCTTTGACAGAAGGAGGGTTAATATGACCAATGATGTCCATATCCCAAGCTTCGAAAGGCCAGGAGGCTGCTGTAGGATATAGAAATTCAGACGGCTGATGAATAAAATTAGCATAAATCTGACATGCTTTACATCTTCTGGCATAGTCTACAGCATCTGCTATCATAGACGGCCAATAATACCCCATTCTTCGAATGCGATCTTGTAACTTTGGACCGGTTGATGAGCACCACAGACACCATCATGAGCCTCACGCAGTGTTTGTTTGGCTTCACTTTCTGAGAGACAGCACAGCAAGAGTCCGTCATATGAACGACGATATAGCATATGTAAAGACGAATCATAATAGAATCGAAACGATCGTCTCTTAATTGATGCAGCTTCTTTAGGATCTTCAGGCAAAATCCCATGAACTGCATAATCAATGAATGGAGTTCTCCAATCTTTCTGCTGGGAACTTGCCTCTGTAACATAACTTTGTTCAATATGCAGATTACTCTTCACATAGAACAAGTCTCGGTCCAACAAAGTAATTGTATTTTGCCTTCGGATTGGGACAGCCAAGTCTGCAGCTAAACTGGCAAGAGCATCAGCCTCCACATTCTGAGAACGTGTACAAATTCAATGAAGAATCCTTTGAATGATAGGACGAACTCGACTACCACCTGATGATAGGGGATGAGATCAGGATTTCTGACTTCATAAGTCCCTCTAACTTGATTAACGATCAATTGAGAATCTCCATAAGCCTCTAAGAATTCAATCCAATTGTTTTGCTACTTGGAGACCAATCAATAGAGCGTTATATTCTGCAACATTGTTAGAGCATGGCTCATTAAGAGAATAGACATGGTATATGACCATTTTGTCAGGAGAAACCAAGACAATTCCTACCCCAGAGACAATATTGCCTTTAGGTCCCACTCGTGATGCTCCATCAAAATATAATTGCCATATATCATTCTTCAAAGTCATGTTACAATCCACTACTTCGTCTGGAATGTCTTCATATAACTTCGAAGTTTCAGGTATAGGATGAGCAGCTAAGAAATCAGCTAACGCTTGGCCCTTCACTATTTTTGAGGCACATAAACCATGTCATAAGGAGTGAGCAACATCGCCCAGGTAGCTAACCTGGAATTAAGAATGCTCAGTTTTCTCATCAATACCCGAATGGGATTTATTCTGGAGATACATGAATAGTCTGTCCAGTGACATAAGGCCTTGTCTTTTGGACGACAAAAACCAAAGCTAGACATTCCTTTTCCACAGAAGTATATCTGTGTTCAGCTCCGACCATCATTCTGCTCAGATAATATATTGCTTGTTCATGACCCATATCACTTTTCTGTGCTAGAAGAGCGCCAAGTGAATGATCCAAGGCTTGAACATATAGCAAAAATGGTCTTCTATCACCGGAGGTACCAGAACAGGCGGGTTTGTAAGATATTGCTTAATCATTGAAGGCATTTTGACACGCTTCATCCCAGACGAAAGATACCCCTTTCTTTAATAGACGGGAGAAAGGTTGACATCTCCCAGAAAGATTAGATATAAATCTTCTGATATAAGCAATACGGCCCTGAAAGCCACAGTTCTTTCAGATTGCGAGGAGGACGCATTTCAAGAATTGCTTTAACCTTATCAGGATCAACATGGATACCTTGAGAGGTAATGACAAATCCTAGAAACTTGCCACTAGAAACCCCTAAGAAAGACTTAGTAGGGTTCATTTTCAATTGATGCTGGCGCATCAATTCAAATACTGTCTTCAAGTCCTGAATGTGACCATTCTTTGACCGACTTTTAACAGCAATGTCATCTACGTAGCATTCAACTATTTTCGTAGATATTCTTGAAAGATATTGCTCATAGCCGTTGATATATGGCACCGACATTTTTAAGACCAAACGGCATAACCGTATAGCAATAAACCCCAAGGGGTTCAAAAGATGTATGCTTCTCATCTTCTGGATGCATCTTGATCTGATTGTATCCTGAGAATCCGTCCATAAAGATATACGTTCAAAACTGCATGTATTGTCTATCATGACATCAGTGATGGAAAGTAGAAATTCGTCCTTTGGACAAGCCGTATTAAGATCTCGGTAATCTATACAAACTCGAACTTTTCGTTCTTTTCATAACAGGAACAATATTGGCCACCCAATTTGGGTGTTGTTCTTTACGAACAAAGCCACATATAATCAGCTTTTTGACTTCTGCTTCAATTGCATCCATCATATCTGGTCTAAAGCGCCATTGCTGTTGTTTTACAGGCTTGACATTAGGCAAATTGAGTTTATGAGTAGCAACTTTAGGATCTAGCCCTGACATATCCTCATAACTCCATGCAAAGATGTCAATAATCTTTGATAAGTTTTATCAGCTCTTCCTTTTCATCTTCAAAAAGATTCTTACTGATGAATATTGGTTTGGACGTAATTCCATCTCCAACATCAATCTGGGTAACTCATCTTCTGTAGGTGGCTATCGCTGTTCAAAACGAAGTTCCCATTGAGTATCTATCTGTTGAGCCCAAGGATCATTCTCAAATGGCTCTGATTCATCATCGGCTTGAACCATATTGACTGAGAATATTTCCTAGATTCACAATATGAGGAATGAGACATATCGGATTCGATGAATAGAATTTCTTCCGAATCTGATGATTACGAAGCTAGAAGATAATTCTTCTTGTATATCGTCATTAAACATGTGAGACGGATCATATCCCAACCCATGACGAGTCTTTTGGTAAAACGGATCACCGTATATGGTAGTCGTCTCCCGCCTTGATTAAGACCTTGCATAGTCTTCAAATCATACCCCATGTTCTGGATGATCTTGATAGATTGCTGACTGTATTTGTCAATTCGGATTCTTCCTTTATCTTTATCCTTCAGATTATCTGTCTGAGTAACAGGGATATTTCTAGCCAGGCCAAACATAATTTGGCGCTTGTTTTTCTTATCAGATGGGACCACGAAATAGGATTCTTCGTGACGTCTGAAGTTTACGCAAGCTTGTGATGAAGCGGCTACAGGAAGCAGATAGGGAGAAGATGTCAAGAACTTTTGAGCATAAGTCCGACATCGATATGAGGAGGAAAAGAATTCTCTTATGATCAATGTATAAAGTTTTTCCGGTTCTATGTTGTCTTTATATTGATGACTTGATTATCAGAAGATAACGTCATTCTTCAATAAACTTGACAGCCATATACTCGAACAAAAATCTTCATTGATATCAAAAAGTACAGAATGATCAATATTTCATTTATAATCGATTGCTACGCTTCGGATTAATCAACAGTGGACCATCATCCGTCTTCTGTAGATTTGCCAAGATTGACGATCAATGGTGATTCTGGATCATTCGTACAAGAAGTACGCCCTTTGACCTTGATCATAAAAGGTTGAACTTGGCTCTTAGCAGGAATATTTATTGATCCCTCAGATGAAGTTTGAGTTCTTCCTTTAACCTTGATTACCAAAGGTTGATCATTGACAGGTTGGGATTGGATTCGTCCCTTGACTATGATCTTCAAAGGTTGCTCCTCTGGCGATCTTCATTAATAGACTGATCCTCAGATAATGATTGATCTTCAGCCATGTCTGATATATCTTTCACATGCTCTTGTTTATAAAGCCTTGAATCAGAGAAGTAGGCTTCGACACCCTTGAACGATTAATATCAGCGAACTCAGTTTTCACAACTCCTTGGGAGTCCACATACTGAAACATTGGTGAGAGTTGAAGGCACAATATTGTGCTCATGAATCCACGGTCTTCCAAGAAGAATATGTAGGATACTCTGAGTTGATAACATAGAAGTACCATAGTTCGAAGATCACCAACTGAATCTGCAGACGAATCTTCCCCAGTGGTTTGCTCTTGCCAGAGTTAAAACCGACTATCGTAGTACTAGTGTAAGTCACTCACTAGTAGGAATCCAGGGGTCTAGCATACTCTGAAGAATTATACTATTGAAGACCCAGGATCAATGTAAATCCTGTCAATTTCAGTGGATCCGATATATCCAGTGTAGCACAGAGGCCTATCATGCTTGTTGTGTTTCAATAGCATATCCTCTTGTGTAAAGGTGATTTGGGAATTGCTTCCATTACACTATGATATTGCGGACATGACACTGGTATATTATCAGGAGTCTTGAGTTGAGCCAAGCATGAATCTGCTTGAAGTAAAGCTTCACTCAAAGTCTCTCTGCTTTCTCTGGAGGCGAAGCAGTTCAAATATAGATAGTCTAGCCGGAGTATTGGCTAACTGAGCTAGAATGTCAAACTTGTAAGGCTTCATCACCACTCCTGATTGGAAGCAGACTTCAATGGGGTATCAAAGTGTACTGCCTTCTGTTTCCCCTTTTCAACTACAGACGGTTTAACAGGAACAGGAGAAGGTGAACTGGTAGAGTTTCTACTACATCTTCTGCTTCTTTGGAGGATCCCTCATAGTCTTTGTGGTACTCTTTTCCAGATCTTGTACCAGTAAAAGTTTTTTCTTCAACTTAGGAGAAAAAGTACCATATTACAGGATTTAGTCTTTCTTCCCTTAGCCTTCTTCTTGTGAGGGTTGTTACGAGGAACTTCAGAACCCAATCCAGCAGTAGAATTTTGATTTTGAATTTGTAAAGGAAGACGTATTCCTTTATCATAATTCAAACCTTCTCTTTTGAAAGTTAAACCCATCTTTCTCATGAGAAGGACAGATTGCTGACTATACAAGTGGATAGGCAGTGAGCTTTGGACAGGTGTTTTAGCACAGGAAGAGGAAGAAACCTCTGCAACTACAGGAGAATGAAGCATAGATCTCTGTATTAAGGGAGGAGAAGGATTC
Source organism: Iris pallida (assembly GCA_029216955.1). Lineage (NCBI taxonomy): Eukaryota > Viridiplantae > Streptophyta > Magnoliopsida > Asparagales > Iridaceae > Iris > Iris pallida. The sequence goes on along the minus strand of JANAVB010029820.1, from coordinate 4,102,919 downwards.
AGGATACGAAGAGAAATCCTTGTTGGAGCTTTTCATAAGCAGCAAAAACTTGTTGTACCCGGTATAAAGGAAGACTATTCATGGCTAGCCACTGCTGATGAGTAAGCTTGAGCTTGGTAGGAGGAGCTAGACTTGGAGGACAGATGTTTAGTCCTTTCAGTCTATCTTCTAGAGGAAGGCCATCCCATAGATGATCCAAGTCATCATGATCTGGAATAACATGAGAAATCATGTTGCAGGTTTTGACTTTCTTACCTTTCTTGGATTTTAAAGTTTTACCTTCATTTTCCAACTCAGGTACTAAGTCAGGATGTACCCACATGATTTCACCATTCTTCAATGTGAGCAGCAGTAATCCTGTATTTTCTTCCCTGGCAGGCGGGATATTCATGATCTTCATCGTCGCCTTCGGAATTGGGATAATTCCATCTGGGACTTGTTGTGGAGGAAAATCCTCGAACTGAAGAGAAACCATATTGGTCGTAACCGTATGGTCATCATTGGTTAAAGCGATAGCGCCACCATTTATCAGCTCTTGGATCTTCTTTTCAAGACATAGCAAGCTGGTAGGATTTAATGTATCTACGATAGATACAGTATTTGGGATTGTTAGTCAGATTTACCTCATTAGGTCTTTTGGCTCTGGAATCTGAAGTTTACCACTTTTCACCAGATATTGAAATATCCCTGGGATATCACTTTCGTCAAAAGAGTATTCTTCCTTTGGCCTGGAAGATTCCTATTATTGGCGTCATTTTGTTCTTGGAAAGATTGACCATAAGAGTATCTTTTCCTTTCATATTACGATTACCAGGATTATTACCAGGATTACTTTTCTTTCCTTTATCTTCTGAAGCAAAAATCATCCCGTGTTTACGAGCCAACCTACCATTGGTCTCGGCAGAAACTGCTGCTATGATAAACGAAGCCCAGTCTGTGAATTGGGAACCTGTGAAGACAGTAATGGATGGTTGCAGATTCATCTTGCATGTATCAATCAATGCTGAATCTGGCATACCAGGAGGCATCTTTAAAGTAGCCTGTCGAAAACGTTCAATGAACGTCCGAGTATCTTCTTTCTCCTTTTGTTTGATTTCTATCAAGGAGGACATGTTCATGTCCATACCTCCTTCATAGAAGCGGAGAGAAATATTGCCTTGAATTCGTCAAAAGACGAAATAGATCGGGTAAGCTACGATACCAGTCGTAAGCTGAACCCGTCAGGCACCCGATGAACACTCGAGTGAGAAGAGCATCATTTTTCTGCAAGTGTACAGTCATAATATCAAAGTAATTGATATATTGACTGGGAGATGCTTTTCCATCGAATAAAACTATGGATTGCAGCTTGAACTTCGGTGGAAAGGGTACATCATTCCAATGAGGAGGATAAGGTTGCTTAATCCCTAACCTCTGGAGCTGATCTTTGTGCCTCAAAACTTCAAACTGTGCTTTGAGTTCACGTACTGCTTGAATGGCTTCACTGGTTTGAGGAAGCACATTTGATTGAATAGTCGTTAGATGTACCGTAACCCCCACTGGAGGTGGTACATCTTCTGGAATGATGGGATCTGGAGATGCAGAATTTTGATTAACAGCAGGCTCTTGAATATTCAAAGGTATATCAGTCCCTTGACTATCTTGAGTTTGTGCTGCTACTGGTACTGGAGTTACTACTGTAGGTTGAGCAGTTTGCTGATTCAAAATTATCTGATGCATGCTTTGTACCATGTTAAGCATGTCTTTCAATGATTGCTCCACAGCAGTGAGACGTTGTTCCATATTAGCAGATGACGTCTCTGGTTCATCTCCAACAGCGTAGATTCAACCTCTCTTGAAGATACAGAGGGATTAGTAGAAGTATGAATCCACACTATCGGTATCAGACTCAAAGATTGAGTACCCCCAGCTTCTGAATCAGAAGTCTGCAATTGTCTTTGTCTTCTTGATCGAGTATTCTGATATACTCCTTCAAAGGAATCAAGAAGCCTGTTGAACTGTTGTTGACCTGGGGTTTGGGACATATTCCGTCTTGGATGTCATCCTCTGTTAGTATGAGATGCCATGTTGACTGATGTATATGACAGCTCATCTTCTTGGTCTTCAGCTTGATGTTGAAGCGAATTAAAACTTAATCGATCAAAAACTGACCATTTTGAAGCTGAACAACAACAATTGATCACAACCTGGTGATATTCACAATAATGTTTTTTTTTGGGGAATATTACCGGAGATTGTCTGTTCTTACGTTTTTGTATTAGCAATCCACGTAAATCAGAAGAAACAGATGGAGTATTCTTCTTTATTATATTTGGGGTAGAAAAATGTTTAGTCCCTTGTGTATAAAGAAGATTACTGGCTGTATTCGCAGAACCAAACTGTACATTTTTACGCGTTTGGAGTTGTGTGCGTAAATCTTGAGATTTAGCACGAAGGACTCCATTTTTATGGCGTGTAATTTGTAAGTTTGGTACTTTGCGTAAAGCAGTATAAGAAGGTTGTGTAGGACAGAAGCTTTACCAACGACATTTTTACGCTGCACACGTTTAGGTACATTCACATTAGATGTGCCAACATCGTTATGAATTTTATCTACACTGTCAAAGACATGAGACTTACCTTTACGCGTGGAGAGTAAAAATTGAATATCTACCACGTCACAGACGGGAGATTTTGTTTTACGCGAGGAGCGTAATTGTGTGTGTCTACCACGTCACAGACGGGAGACTTATTTTACACTCAGAAGCATTAGAATCTGCCACATTACAATTGGGAGACTCATTCTTATGCCTTGAGCGTAAAATTTGGTTCTTACCCACTGAGCGTAAAACTTGGTTCTTACGCAGTGGGCGTGAAACCTGATTATCTTCACCGTTACAAACGGAAGATAAATCGTCACACTTAGAGAGCGACGCCGAAGTAAGGACTGCCGCGTTACGAACGGGAGCCCTTATAACAGGAGTGGGAAGAATTCCCTTGCTATCAGAAGCAACAGAGAGATCAGCAGCTACTTTGGATTTAGGAATCCAAACTTTTCGTGCTTTGCGAGACTTTCGAACATTGGAGTGGCGAGAACAACCCCCAGTTCGGAGCATTTCTTCATAGGCAGTCTGGTCGAAGTGTACAACCAGAGTCTTCTTGGTCGAACCGACCGAAACATCATCATATTGAGCAATCGTCTCCTCGTCAGAGGAGAAGGTAGTCCCCAGCAGAGTCGCCATTTTGTTAAGTGAAACAAAATGGCGACTCTGCTGGGGACTACCCAGCAGAGTCGCCATTTTGTTTCACTTAACAAAATTGTCAAACAAAAGTTGGATTTTGAAAATAAAACGAGAAAAAGTAAAAGAAGTACAAATTTGATTCTGGAAAGTATTGCTATGGAAGTCTGATCTGTAAATGATCACTTTGTTCCTTGGACCATATGATGATGATGAAGATCACTGCTTGAAGTAGAACAACTTAGAAGAACTAAGTCACCAGAAAGGTATCGACGCACTTGGGCACTGATGGCGAGGCCGAATGCTTTCCTGCTTGCTTCACTCTGTTCTGAAAGAAAAGTTGAAGATGAATGCTCTGGAGAATCAAAATCTCGAAGTTCTGATCTCTGTATTCTCTCCTGTCTCTCTGTCTGTCTCTATCCTTCTGTCCGTCCTTGTTATAAGAAAAATAAGTCTATTTATAGACTTGGGCTCTTGTGCGTAAAAACTCAGCAAAAGTTCCATCTTTACGCTAACAACTGCCACCCATGATCGAAGCCATCCTCTGCATATGTTGACGTGTGTCCCATCACTTCAGTAAGGATAGGATGCATGTACACACGTTCTTCGAAAAGAGTGGCATGAAAGCCACGTAAGCAAACCACGTTCCAAACTGGTGGAGGAGAATAGGGCGTAAAAATAGCCCAATGTACTCTGAGCGTAAAGCAGTGGATTTGGCATAAAATAGCCTTGACATAGACTTCCCATGTAAAGTGATTATTAAATAACCTTGAGCGTAAAAGCAGCTCAAATAAACTTTACGCACACGTCGACTGTTGAGCGTAAAGGCTCATATAATCTTCGTGCGTAAAAGAAGCCGTAGTGTGAGCGTAAAGTAGCTCAATCCACACACTAAACGACAACATTGGCCTCTGTGTAAAGACAAATCCCTTTGTGATATATGCCATCATTAATATCTTCATATCAAAGTTTGTATTAAATACAAGATTTGACAGCTTTGTCCAGCGTAAAAGTGGCTGATCTATCCTTGGCGTAAAATTATGGGTATAGACCCGAGCGTAAAGTGATCAGCCTTCTTAGGCGTAAATTGATTAGCCTAGTCTTGGGCGTAAAGAAATTACCCGTTCTGCTAGGCGTAAAGTAGATCACTTATGAATGAGATGACTCTTTCTTTGAAGCACTTTTTACGCTCCTACAATGGATATAGGCTCAATAGTATCTGGAAACCATACATATCCGAAGTCATTTTGCCTAAAGTTCATGTCCCGCAAGTGTAGTGTACATCTGGCTGTAGTGAACCTTTGGTTCCATGACTCAAATAATGATCGATTACCGAATATTCTATCAACTTTATCCAATATGTCAGAACAACTCAAGAGATCAAAATTTTATGATTTAGGATATAGCCTTAATAATATCCGAGAACCTATGAATACCTGAAATTACTTCAACTTAGAGTCCATGTCTCGCCAGTGCGCATCTGTTTGCAGTAGACCCATAGTCTCTATAATACAGATAAATGACTGCAGTGCGCATCTGCCACGTCGTAGTTGGTCATCAAATATTTTTCAACTTTATCCCTAGGAATTCCAAAGAAACTACTGAAAATTCAAACAAGTTCTAAGTCCTAATCATGATGGAAAGTGATGTTATTTGTTCTTTAGAAAACAATGAGTTTTATTAGTGAAAGTATCTGTTCTATAGATATTAGGTATTTGAGAATCAAAGGATCAAACTACCTGAAGAAGAAAAATGACTGAAGTTAAGAGGAGTATATGTTCTCCTACATTTCTTTATTTAATGGATTGAGGACATAAACTTATGGATTTGATCAAACCTGACTCTGACTAATACAAATAGTATGACTTCAAGTTGAGTAGAAGAACTAGTAAAAATATTTTTATCTCTAGAGAATCACTTAAGGGATGCTGACTTATACCGAAATTATTTTGAGAAAATAATTCCTTATGGTCAATGAAAAGTTTAGGAAATTAGATAGACAGGTTGAGCTAAGTAGTTAATCTAGGCTCTATGATAGAACATTTGAATTGGTCAAAGAAAGTCAAACCATCAAGAAATTTGGAGGGCTTGGAAATATTAGTTATTGATGAGAGGTTTGCTAAAAGAGGAATAAAAAACTTCTAAAATGGTAATTGTCCTAGTCCCTAAAGAATGGTGACTCTTTGGAAACCAATTTTGCATCCCATTAGTCATCCAGATGACTTGAGAAGATACGACAATATCAAGGAGTAAGACAGATAGTAAATATATATAATCATACAATCAGCCTAAGTTGTGATTGAATATTACTATATCGCAGGCTTCTAATGGTACTCTAATCCTAAGCACCATTAGATTGACATGCATAGGTGTAACACCCATTTTTCTGAAATTGGGGTGTTTTTGAAAATTTATTATTTTTATTATTTATTAATGGTGTTTTAGTCATGATATGATTTTTGATGATTTTAGTTAATTTAAAACTATTTTCTAAGTCATGGCTTATGACTTTATGATTTTACTAGTATAACCCTAGTGTAAACCTTAGAGATTTCATAACCTAGAGACTAACCATGACCATGTAAGCCTAACCATGTGATTAGGATATCAAATTACCACTTTTTAGTCAAAAGGGTATTTTGGTAATTTATTAGAATTTATTTGGATTTATGTAGTTTATTATTATTTAATTAGTTGATTAGTGTCATGTTAGTCCCTAACCTAGTTTACCCTAACCTAGAGATTAGTCACTAACCTAGGAGGCTAATGTTAGATATTAGCTTTATGTGTAAATAACTAGGTTTGATAATATCTAGATATTTCACTTTTTAGATATTTTAGAACATAAATATCTAACCCCTTAGTCAAAGACTTAGGGGCTAAGTTTGCAAGGTGGTAGGACACTCTCCCCTACCCCCATGGCAGCCTAGCACTATCCTCCCCCTCCCTTCCTATATTAACCTATCATTCCATTCATGATCAATTTTTACATGAATTAAACCTAGAAAATCCACCACCTTCAAACCTTGATAACTTGATCAATTCTGATCCAAATCACCTCTAGTTTCTTGCATTGGAACCCCCTACTATTGAGGATACTAAGGGAGGCTAGCTAGCAAGGTTGAAGATCAATTTGGCCATCTCAAGTGAAGAGGACAAACCCCCCCCCCCCCCCCCCACCTTGGTTTCATTGGATTTTTGCACTCATAGGTAACATGCCCTAAAACCTATTAATATTGTGATTTCTCTTCATGGTTGCATGCATCTAGGTACCTTGGAACTGTAGGCTAAGTTTGGTGAGATTTAGGCTTGGTTTGGTGTCCGTATCGGACACGTGTCTGTCTCTTGATTTCAGTGTTTGGTGAAATGCCTCATAGGACTTTTTGTTCTTGGTTTTCAAAACAAATTACATATTTATGAAGCTTATTATATGTATATTATATATTGGTAGGACTGAGTTGATATTAGGGTCCTTTTTGTGTCCAAATTGGACACGAATACACGAGTTGGACACAGCACTGTGCACACTTAGTTCCCCTGAAACCGGACACTATTTTTTCTACGAATTGGACATGTGGACACGTGCCACTTGGCACAGAGGTGGGGGCACCCTCTGACAAGTCCCCCCTCGAGTTTTGTGACACTTCATGTCGTGTCGAGTGAGAAATTCGACACGCACAGATCGTGCACTACACTGCACACTGTGTAAAACACGCACTGACACGGCCTTCGTGTCGTGTCTAGACACGACTTGGACACAAAGTATCATGCCTAATCCCTAGCCCTAGACCTAGGCTACCCCCTGACACGAGCACGACACGTATTGATGCGTGTGTCGTATCCACGAGGCTCTGTCCTCGCTGCACGAGGCAGTGCACTGTGCCTGTGTTCTCCCCTGCTACTCGGGCTTGACATAGGATACGACACGACACTATATGGCACAAAACTTTATGGACACATGGGTCTAATGTCTGACACGACACACACAAAGTTTGGGTCGAGTTGGTTTGGTATTCACAATGTTATCAAGCTCGCACTGAATTGTGCTGTCCACACGCACACGCGCAGTTGGGCTCTGATACGGGCTCGGACACGACACTGTGTGACACTTGGACACGAGACAAACACTGGGACACCTAGCCCTACCCTAGGCGAATCTACCCACGTGATCACGAGAGTTCTAGACCCTTGTGTCGTGTCCACGAGACACATGAACTCGTGCACGATACAGTGCAATTCCTGTGCACTGTATTTACCCGATTTGGGTTTCTTGACACGGGACACGCCGTGTCGTGTCGAGGTGGACTCCTAGGGACACCTACGACACGTGTACACCTAGGGGCTCGATTACCAACCCTTAGATTAGGGTGTTAGTTAGGTTTTGTATCAATTTTGGGATTTACCTATATGTTCAGTCATGAACAGTAAATCCCTGTTATTTTTAAGTATTTAGATTGAATTTCAAATTGATTTTTATGAATATGTATACGTATTTTTGGGTGTATATATACTGTATATATATGTATATAAGTATATGTGTAGGTATGTAGGTGTGTGAGTGTGTATATGTATGTATATATGTAGATATGTGTGTATATAACTAGGTATATATATAGGTATGTGTGTGTGAGTTATGGGTTCCCCCCTATCTCAGAATTCCTGAGATTAACCCCCCTTGCTGTCCCCCTCTCCTTCACAGTACACACACACCACTGCCACTGTCACACTCTCACTCTTCTCTCCCTCTCTCTCTCTCTATATATGTAGTATACACGTATATACATATATATAGGTATTATATATATAGAGGGGTTATATGTGAGTATCATGTAGGTCTGGCTATATAGGGTTATATAGATGTGTATGGGTATATATATATATATAAATTATGGTATTATATATATAGTTGGGTATGTAAATTAGATATGTATGTATATGATATAGACTTGATATCTTGAACTATGGCCTATGTGTATATAGGTAATGTATATATGTCATAGTGCCCTAGGATTAGTAGCCTATGGTTAGTAGCAAGTTAGGATTGACCAATAGGTCTAGTAGACCTAGTTTAACTAGCAAGTTGACCCTTGTTGACCATTGTTGACCAAAGTCAACTATAGGTCAAACCATGACCTAATTGACCTAGAAATGACTTGGATGAACATAGAAGGACTATTTGACTAAGGTTTGACTAAACCCTAACTAGATGATTAGGTTGACCATATGGGTTATGAGGGTAATCCTATATAGATGAAGATATGTATGGGGTTAAGTTAGATACCTAGAGTCGAGTCATGACTTGATATTGGAATATGGGATTAGCTTGATTATAGGATTAAGGTTGGTATTATATATATATGTATTACATGTGATATACTTTGTATAGGTAAATAGTATCTTAGGTATTCTAAGACATGTTAGCCTATGGTTGGTTTTGAGTTAGCCTTATAGGGTTTGACTGGATGTTGACCATTAGTCAAGATTAACCTAATTACCTTGTTGACTAGTATATGATTAACCAAAACCTTAGTTAGTCTAAGATTGACCTAGACTTTGACCATGTTGACTAGTATTGACTAATCTTACCATTATTGACTAAACCCTAGATAACTTGACTAGTTTGGCTAGAATATTTGACCAAGAGTTGACTTTAACCTAGATTAGACTTGTTTAACCTTGTTTGACCTTGTATGACTTAGTTTAACTTCTTGTGACCTAATATGACTTAATTTGACTTAATTTGACTTAGTTTGACTGTAGTGTTGACCAAGTTTGACTTTGACCTAGATTGGCTTAGAATTCATATAGATTGCATCGTAGATTTCATTTACCTTCATTTTGGACATGTCATAACTGTATTGCTCTATTTTAGGACATTGTGACCCTGGTACAGACATCTGATATTACACTACTCTTTCCAGAGTATCAGGCGAGTACATTCTCTGATAGTTCTCTCATTTATTTGTCGATTACTGTATTTCAGTTCTAGTTAGTTCTATATGATTCTCTGTATCAACACGTATGGATATTTCTGGATTCATGTATCGACACATACCTTACTTGCTGGCCTCTATTACTGGAGTCATTAGTATCATTCCGGAATTATTTCTGGAATCATCACGTATTGGCCAGACTCATCTCGATTCTTTTTGTCGATTTTGGATTTACTTGTTGGACGGGGAAATATTGAGTAAGACATGTAGACATACCCAAAATCTGGAATCTCCAACTGGAATCTACTGGAAGCATAGCCATCTCTTGCCTGATCCGTAAGAGATGTGCCTGATACCTACAGCCGTTTATATGTCGACCTCGGTATTTTAAAACACACTGTTAGATTATAGTTGGACTCACCCTGGATTCATTGATCACTGTTGGACTCATCTTGTACCGAAAATTATCTGGTATCAGATTATATGGACTAGACTCACACTGGGATTATATTAGACTTATATCGTACTGTCTGGACTCACACATGATATTCTAGTTCAGTTAGCTTTTATTACAGTCTTCATTGCCATGATTCTTCTCTTATTTTAGTTACCTTTCTTTTCTTGTATCTTACTATTTCTCTATGCCATCATTACCTGTATAAAACTGCCATGCTCATCAATAAAACTGTCTATAACTGCTTTATAGTTCTTTGTCATTTACTTGGGTTTTTCTAGATGAGTTGTACTCGTTCCCGTCCTGATTGGACCTGTTGAAAATATTACAGATGATAATCCTGAGGACACATGCCCTGCTTACCATGGACCTGGCGAGGGATTAGCTACCTTTGGTCCCGACTCTCAGGAGTGATTCAGGAGATTAGCTAGTAGACTACTTTAGCTTTCATGTTTTGGCTTGTTGTATTAAAGTTAAGATATTGAGTCTGTATTAAGTTGGTTTGAGATATTGGTGTATTATTTTAGTAGTTAGTTGTTGTTGTCTTTAATTCCTTAGGTATAACTTATGTGTTATCTTTTCGTGTTTAGACTGTATTTGAGTAGATCATACCCTTTACTTGCCCTCCATTCGGAGCTGATATCTGGACAAGTACTTTTTATATTCACTGCATGAGATTAGTTAGCAACCTAGGACAGCTTACTACCGCCGACACTACGGCGTAGGCTGGACGTACCCACTTCTCGTGCCCCTATACCGGGTGCGGGTCGTGACAATAGGCCACCACTAAAAACGTGTCACGATCCGCTCCCTAATAATCGGATATGAGTCGGACACGTCCAGCCTATGTTGTTGACTTAACGTAGCAAGCTGTACTAAGTATCTAATGAAATTCACAAGATAAAATAAAATCCAAATCATAGCATCTATTACGTTCCCAGAGTTCATCATAATACAAAATCCAAAAGTAAAGTCTATTATACAAAAAATAAAACTAGATCTAAATGTCAGCAGCAAACTCCTAGGTCCTGAGTCATAGTGTTGTCTTGCTCAACTAAGGTCTCGGACTCCTGCCAATAGAAGATATATCATTTAGCCTCAATCTCACCTGCAACATATTTAGTTAGGAGTAGAGTAAAGTACAATCTATAATAATAAAACAAGTACGACATGTGAACAAGTAAAGGAACAATAAAACAGGATGAATCATGAACTATAAATGCATAATCTACCAGACTGAAACATGTAATCAAAAGATCATGCCATGTGAATTTGAAATTGTAACTCCTCCCAGAATTTTCTAAAATTTTTATTATTGTATTTAAAGGTGATTTTCGCCGAGACTTCCTAAAGAAATATTTTGTTTGTCGGCTTTTTAAAACTGTTTAAAAATTCATGGTTTAAAGGTACTAACTTATTTTAAATAATTTTCGTATTTTATTCTTGAAATTTTAGATTTTGATCATTAATTTAGACTTCCAAATGATTTGATTTCGAAAATGGATTTTAGAATTATAAATATTTTATAGACAAAAGATTTGCCAATTTATTTTCAAATATTATATGGAAAGTAAAATTCCTAAATTTTGGTATATTTTACTTTGCGCGATTTTAAAGAGAATTCTTCCTTAAAATTTAGTATACGATATTTGCCATTATTTTGTGTTTCAACTGCTTAAAATTTATGATTACCATTTACCTTTCGTACAAAATCTAAAATATTAAATAGATATAATAACTATTCCAATATAAATCATTAACCCTCATGTTCATATAAGAATATTGTATATAGATAGCTATAAAATATCAAGTCCTATATAAATCTGGACAAGTATATATCCATATCTATCTATATAACAACAATACTAATAAAATTGATAACAGGGAATAATTCGCAGGTATATCACACTTATTTCTATATATTTTAAATCATGTAAGTAACTAAAATATTTAAACAAAATATTTTAGGATTATTCAAATTAACTATTAGATAAGTATGAATAACAATAAGGTTAAACTAGCTTAATCAATTATCCCATAACAAGCCATCATATATAAAGTTATTATCCCCACAAGAGAACTCATGTCCATATATATATATAATATTCGTTCTCTAAGCCTCTTCTTCTCCCTACTGCATCAACGTTGTCGGGCATGCATCTGCCGTGACAGCGTGTAGCAGTCGATGCTGCCCCTTCTACACGTCCCAGAGTCACTCGTCACCAAACCCCGTCACAATCGATCCAACTTGTCGACCCGCCATCACCGAAACTCCACAACACAGCCACCATCAACCACCATGCCAGCATCATCATCACAGTTCGTGTCACCCGTGTCCACACCAAAAATCTATCTGTGTCAGTCGGGTCTGACCCCGAGTGTCCATATTCGTGTCCACATCCATCCACATCAAAACAACTGAAAACCAAAACAATAAATAGTACATCATCCTGATTCCGAGCCGGAATCCCTCTCCGTTGTGCCTGGCCGTCTTGCCGAGCATGCCAACACCGTGCTCCGATCAGTGGCGTGCCCGACCGCCGCCTACATGGTGACAGCCTCGCCGTGTCCGCGCTCTCACCGTCCCCTCTCCATGACCGGCATCCCGGCGTCGGCGCCTGTCCACCTCGCATCCATTTCTCCGCGCCCACTTCATCTCCATCGACGTCGTAGCCGAGTGACCCCTTTTGTCCGCCCTGCGCCGAGCGAACCCCTCACGTAGTGGCGCTCGCCAGAGCCCACGGTCTCAGATGATGAACCACGGCCGTTCGAACCTTAGCGCCGGACCCATCAGCTTCCCGTCGGCATCTCCATCTCCAGCGTCAGCGCCTCTTTGCCGCGCCCTTAATGGCCGAACTTCTGGCCACACGCGCGCACGTTCACCGCTCCGCCCAGTGCCGGGGGCACTGCCACATGTGAGCACCCCTCCGCCGGGAACGGCCGACCACGAACCGCTCTTCATCCCCGCATCGCCAGCGCTTCTCTCCCCGTGCCGCGTCACCCACGCTCGCGCCATCCGTGTCTGCCGTCACGTCTCCACAGCAACGCCTCGACAGGTCAGGCGTAGTGGGCCATGCCTCCCAGGCGGCCGGAGCTTCGATCTACGAATCCTCCTCCAGAGGCGACTCAGCCGTGGCCATCTGCCGCGCCAGTCCCCGGATTCTCCTCGTCGCCGCGCTGGTTGCGTCACAGACTTCACCTTCCTCCGCAAGCGCCACCGCGCCTTGCCCTCTCTTTCGCGATGCCGCCGAACGAGCGTCGGACCGCAAAGCCGGTGAGTCCCTCTCGACTTCTTCTTACTGTGACCTCCCACTGCTCGAGAACATGGGGAAAGGAGGTATTAAATATTTATTTTTTTAGATTCTTCACAGAAGATGAGAAAACTTGTTCAACTGTTATTTTACTACTAAATATACTATAATAGTATTAATAGAATTATTTATTATTATTAATACTATGTATTAGGAGTATATTAATTACATAATTATTAAGTTATTATTCTTCTATTATTTTGATTATTAATATTACTAACAGAGCAACTTTAATGTTGCTGCTAACATTTATTGCTACTAGTAGCATTATTATTGATTAATATTATTAAGTTACAATCAGAGTTGGCAGCAAAAGTTTTATTATATTAATAAATATGATCCTTATTATTTTATTAATATGTACATTCATAAAAAGTTCCAAATATTATATGTTGTGACCCAAAAACTATATATTTAGGCTTGGCCCTACCTATAATTTCAAAAACGGATTAGAAGCCCTAAAGTGCTATTATGCTATTTTACGATATTTCAAGACATGGACTTTTGATCCTAAATTATATTTTGACAAATCTTAGTTTTGCCTCAAAATGAGTATTAGAAATTTTTAAGGTATTTTGTTTCCTAAAAATATTTGACCATAATATATTATAGAATTTAAATAAGGCATTGACTTAAATCATATTTGGATAATATTTCTAACTATCTTTCGAATGTAGCTTTGACCTAAACTTTTACTTTAACAAATTTAGGATTTAGCCATAAAAAGAGTTTCCTAAAATTTCCGGGTTATCTAAAACTATTTCAACTAGTAGGATATATTACTATAAATATTTTCTAAAGATACATTTATTTCGTCTTGGGTTTACATCCTGACCGTACTATGCATACGTTCCTATCTCTTGTGATACTGACTACTTCATATCGACCTAGGCTAATCGGACTAGTCTGAACTCAATGGAATTGTCGGTTTCACCAGCAAAGGACCTCAGGCAAGTGCACTTTTCTGATTGCTTTTTGATTCATAGTAGTTTATACATTTTATGTTTATACATATGTCTTGCTGCTTGTTGACACGCTTATCACACGGAAATTAGTATCATGGATCGCTACTTACTATATTTCGTGATTATCATGTTTTCGTGATCCGTGACTTGTTCGAGTCCATAAGTCCTAGTCGGGAGGGGAAATATCTTAGTAGACGTGTGAACTACCCCTTACCCATCCCCCGTATCTTTCGTGGAGAATAGCAGCTGCACACGACACGTGCAGGGTGCCTGATTTACCCCCTAGCCGTTCATATGTCGAAACTGATATTTCAAAACACATAGATAGTTGTCTTTTATTTGTTTTCTTATTTTCTTCACCGCTTGCCATGATATCAGTTACTTTCTAGTTTTTATCTCACATATGTTATTTTTATGTCTTGTGAATTCTATTGTGTTTTCGCATTATCGTCGGTTTGTGTGCTTATTACATTCCTGACTGGAAACCAACATTTTTTAGGTTAGTTGTGGCTTCACTTAGCTTTGAGAGATACGGGTGTACTGGCAAGCAGAAACTTAGAGATTAGATAGATGTAGTATCATTTTCATCAAATGTAAGAACCTTGTATTTTCTCTAAATATAAATGTTGTAAATGTTGTAAACAATTTAGAAATGTGAATGAGCAATAAATGTTATATTTTGTGATTTTGAGCATCTTGGCCGTGACAGCATTCTACCGCCGACTCTGCGGCGTAGGCTGGCTTCGACACGTCCCATATCCGAAAAGCGGATGTGGATCGTGACAGAAATACATACTAAAATATGTGACCGGCTGGATAAGATCATGAATAAGAACAAGTATATGGTACGACTCAAATCCCACGTGCACAGGTATGAGATTTAACTATCAACATGAATCCTAAGTTAGGCTTTGGTCACATATCCGTTGTATTTCCCCTACCACAGATACAAGTAAAGATCATGAACCAGAATATAGATCAAGTCGTATAACAATGTGTCTAATATGAAAAGACCATGACATAAAGTAAATGAGTCAAAATTATAGAAGTACTTACATTTCAACGGTAATTGCAACGGTTTCTAAGTCCACCTATAATGGTAAGAAATTATACGGTTAGGTTCTAGTCCAAAAAATATTTCCTAGAATTTTCTAGAAAACTCTAACTAATTATATTTCTCATATTTAATCAATAATTAACTAACTAAAATAATATAATTAAACTAGCTATTAATACTAATAACTAATTTATTAGAACAAAATAGTAATAATAATAACTAATTATTTATAAAATATGACTAACAATAAAAATGTAACTAGTCAAATTAGGTTGCTATCTAATTAACAAAATATTTATAAAAATATAGCTAAATAAAAATATTAATATCAACTAGCAACATAACAAATTTAACTAAAATATTTATAACATTAACACAACTATTACAAATCCAATCCAGCCCAATTTAACCAAATATAGTTGAACCCAAACCTACTGAATCATAGTCCAATGAATAATTCTATTATTCTCCAAAATATGAGCCCATTAAAATGTGAACTCAAATATAATTTAAGCTAACCAACCCATAACTAAGGCCCAATAATAGATTTAAAACCCATTATTCATCCCTTTTGAGAACATAAGAGAAACTCTAACAGAGAGAGAAAAAAGATCAAGCTCACCTCCGGAAGCTTCGAAGAGAAGAGAGCTTGGCTCTCGAGGGAAAGTGAGTCAGCGGTCCTGCGGAGCACAGGTCAGGCGGATGATCGATTCTGAAGGAGCATCGGATGAAGTCATCGAGGAGCTATGGCTTGGCAAGGGCGGTGGAGGCATTTGGTTCGGGTGAAGCTGTGGTGTTTCGGCGGCTGTCGGTGGAAGCCCTGTTGCGGGTGATGGACGATCATCTGGAATTGGTTGTCAAAGACGACGGTGGTCCGACCACGACGATGCAGGGGTCACCAGTAAGACGGGGTGGCATTGGGACTAGTGCAGCGGCAAAGTGAGCTCGTCAGACAACGGTGCTCATCGATCCGGTCGCGACGCGGGGTGCTCGAGGTTGCGATTGAAGGAGGGGGAAACCATGCAGCGGTGGTGTACAGCTGATCCAATCGTGGCGATCGAAACGTAGTCCGAACGCGGCCAAGGATATGGCTGCGCTGGAGGGCTCGAGCGTAGAGGGAAAACGTCGAATTTGGGGTTAAGTAGCACAGATCTAGAGGAAAGCGGCAGGATCTAGTAATGATTGAGTGTGGTGACAAAAACTGAGGGTGATAGTGAAGGTGGTAGTGGTAATGAATGGTAGGTGATGGTGGTGATGACTGGTAGGTGGCGATGGTGATGACTGGTAGGTGGCGGTGGTTATGGATATGAAGCAAGAACAGAGATGATAAGAGGGCGGAGCTGGGTGTAGAGATGGCCGGAGCTCGGCCATAAAGAGGTGGAGCGAGATGGCCGAAACAGAGTATGGCTAAGTGGAAAATTAGAACAAGAATTTTGTTTATATAAAATACTTCCCAGTATTTTATAGTAAGTGAGGAGTGCTCCACAAGCCAAAGTGTCATGGTTTGTAATTTGTAATAGATCTAGGGATATAGTGAAAAAGCATAACTAACCATAACTAACTACTAACTAATTACTAACTAATCTATTAATTAATAGCTACTTGCTATCTAATGGTTAATCCAAAGCCCAACCCTACTAATAATTAGTATAAAAAATTAGGAATATAATATTAGTATCCTACAATCTTAGTCCAAGGCTTGGTTGGCTAAATAGGCTAAGCTAGCCCACAATCCAAGTCCAAACTTGGTAGGCTCAAAATAATTAAATAATAAAATTATTCTACAATGAAAATAATTAATTAAATAATAATAATAATCAGGATTTGAAATAAATTTATAATAATTCGAAAATGAATTTATAAATTCTCAAAAATTACAATATTTGTTTTTTCCAAAAATAGAATTTCAAATCTAGGAAAATGATAAATTTAACTCGAAATTTTCAAAAGTAGAAATTCGATATCTAGGTAGTTATATGAATCATGCAGCTTAACTTGTGATATTGCTATATTTGTCTTAGGATCAGTTTCATGGCATATTCGATAGTAGTAAAGCATATATTTCATGGCAAGCATGTTATCAATTATTCACGTAAGCAAGCAGATAACTCGTGTTGTTTCGGGGCACGACTTATTACCAACTCGACGCACTCACCCTTGCACCGACGAAAGGTGAATATGCTTACCATCTTTCCCTGTCATGTTATAAGTGCTCGTTGTACAGGATCTCTATGTGTCTGCACCATTCAGCCCATCGACCCCTATTTATATGAAGATTACTGACATTCACCATGTCAGAATGGGCTTACGTTTCTCGTTTGCATTGCAACACATACTTTCACCCTACGTTGCGATCCTTACTAAAGCCTCCGCAATGCTCGTGCTCCCTTAGCCACGATAATCATTCCTCCTAGGCCGAACAATCCCGACACCCCAGCGGTCATGTTCGAGGAAAACGAACACGTGCACGGGTTATATTCAAAGTCCATTTGATAATGCAACATGCAACTACTCATACAACCAAACATAGTCTAAGTCTGAAAATCAGACTTCACACCATTTCGTATTTCTCGCATCATCTTTCCATGTTCTCACAGTCTTTCTATGTTCTCACATTCTTTGTACGATTTTATTCTTTCGATGTTTCAACGCCTCGATTCAATTTACAAGTAAATGACCCGAAGGTCCCAAATATTTCCAAGGCAGCATGTCGTATTCAATAATTATTAGATATCCATCGACTCGTGCATTTGATGTACGCCTCGATTCAGTATTTTTATGTTCTACACCTTAGTGTTTAATGTTCTCCTACTCATACATTTGATGCACGCCTCGACACGATCTTTCAATGTGCTAGACTTATATTCATTCCGGCCGACTCGTGCACTGAGGTACGCCTCAATAGAGTATTTAATATTCTATAGCTCATGTACTAGGGCACTCACATCGATATAATCTTTCCATGTTCTAGCATACTAACTCATGCACTGAGGCACACATTTGATTGATGTTCAACGTCTCATGCCTTAAGGCACGTTTCGATCCAATCGTTCATTGTCCTATGACTCGTGTATTTGATGCACTCATCGATACAGTTATCCTCTGTTCTTATAGGTTGCGTACTGAGGCACTTGCCTTTGCGGTATTTCGATGTTCTATACCAACTCGTACATTTGATGTATGTTTTAATTCAATTGTTCTATCTAGTGTTCGATCACGCGCTATAATTTCCCTCAATCGAGCCATGCCCGTGGTCTTGATAGGTTAACTTAGCATACAACGGTACATTTTAGTTAGGCATGACGGAGTAGGAAAGAAGGGTCAAAGTTCCCTCACCTTAAACCGATACGCCTTGTCGTTTCGCCGAGCCGATGCAGCTCGATTTCATAACTTTGCTGCACGGCCAACTCTTCTGACTTAGCCATTTGAGCATTTTGTGCTACATTGAACTATCCGACTGATTCGGCCTACCGTGCCAATGCCTCAGTCCGTTGCAAGATAATGCTTTGGTTTTGCAGACTCCGTTGGAAATGAGACAAAATGTCGACCTCTTATAATTTAGCGTAAAAGCGTAGCCTGCACCTGAAACCAACTAAAATCAATACTTGTCCGAACTAGACTTATGCTTTGCATCGATTCGATTTATTAGGTCTTCGAACTGACTCAATGCTTTCTCGTTCGGGCCAACATAACTCTTTGCATCGATCCGACTCGATGAGTTCCTCGGGTCAACGTAACTCTTGTATCGATTTGCATCGATACTTCATCGGGTCAACCCAACTCTTCGAGTCAACGACTCAGTATTATGCACCATGTGGAGCGGGACATTACAGACTACACACCATCTCGGACATTGTGGTCAAATGGCTCCCCTTTATCGGTGGGTAGCTAGCCCGACCAGAAGATTTTCGAATAACCGTGCTACTACTTCAGCACCGTGCTACTTCTTCAGCACTATGTTCCCCTAGCATGAATCGGTTTCACTGGCCTCAGAATATCGTTCGAGGAACTATACCTTGTGCACAAGTTATCCATGACCATGTATCTGAATGCAACTTAACTAATAAGAAACATATCATGCATGATAACAGAATTAAAGTACATAAGCCATAGTTCTCATTCATCTTGTCAATTTGCCTTGAGCCGTAGGCTCGCATACCTATTTATCCAATCCAGGGACTATTTATTTTGTATTGCCATTCTTTTGAACCGAAGTACGATATACTCACTGTCCAATACTTGGGTATTTACATCACATGTTCAACATTTGATATCACAGCATACAAGACATCATTTGATTTGCAACATAATCCTAGCCATGAAAAATTTATCTTTCTGTGTTCTTATTAAGCATATTTTATTAAGCACCATACGCAATAACAAGTCATACTTTATTAAGCGTGATGATTAAGGATCGTCGAAGGATCAAAGCCACTCACTTGTTGGTGAATTGTCGAGAGAAAGAGGTCTTCCACGCAACATCAAGCCCGGTCACTTTGTTAGCACCTACGTTGCCACGAACAACGGTTCAGCATACTCCTTCTCTTTCTTTCAGTGATTCGATATAAATGCACAGACAATGAAAGTAAATCCATGAAAACATTTATTGAAAATATTCACAAAAATGCACATAAAAACCAATAGCGAAAGCGACATCGAAAACCAGCAGGGCTACGGTCTCGGGGCAAGCAACTCTTAGATAGAATTCTTTCCTCAAGATGCGCACCACTGCATCTTGGGCATCATTTCTAAGAGTCCAATCCATAACGAGGAAAGGATCTCAATTTACTGCCCCATGATCTTGGTAAAGTTTCCACAAGTGATGTTTCCCCAATCTCATCCGACTCGGTCATTTGGCCGCTAGCCCCATCCGTGCTCCGCAACGATAACAGAGCACTACATCTATGGTGGTCAAGCACACTTCTATTTGCGTATTGTTGAGCTTGGTAGCTCATCATGATCTCGAGTTAGAGCAACTGTGAATACAATATTTTTGCATGGCGATCTTAACGAAGAAATTTATATGCATCAACAGAGGGCTTCAAGGTGGTTGGCAAAGAAAATTATATATATTTATTGAAAAAAAATTATTGTATGGGTTGAAGCATTCACCTCGACAGTGGTACAAGCGGTTCGACACCTTCATTATACGGCATGATTTTACCTGAAGAAAGTATGACTGTTGTGTTTACTTTCATAAACTTTGTAGTAGAAGTTATATCTATTGCTTTATCTGGATGATATGCTTATTGCTTCAAAAAGTATGGTAGAGATAGATAAACTGAAGTCTCAACTTAGCTCAGAGGTAGATCAAGCCAAGAAGATTTTAGGATGGAGATCAAAAGCGAGAGGAAGAAACAAAAATTGTTATTATCTTAAAAGTCCTGCATTGAGAAGTTCATTGCTCGTTTTAGTATGGAAGATACAAAGTCTGTATCTACTCTTTTGGCTGGACATTTTAGGCTCTCAGCCAAGTTATTTCCTACAGCAGATGAGAAGAAAGAGCACATGACTCAAGTTTCTTATGCAAGTGCAGTTGGCAGCTTGATGCATGATATGGTGTGCACTCAACCAGACATTGCATAGGTCATAATAATTAGTCGCGTTATGGCTAATCCAGGAAATAAACACGGGGAGGCTGTGAAGTGGATATTTAGGTACTTTAAGGGTACCATTGATGTAGGATTACACTTTGGTGGAGACTTTAGTCGGGTCTGTAGATATGTGAATTTGGACTATGCTGGTGATCTGGATAGGCAGGTCAACTACTGGATATGTGTTTGTTCTACATGGTGCACCGGTCAGTTGAAAGTCTATGTTGTAGACTACGGATGCTTTATCGACTACAAAGAAGAGTATATGGAAGTGATAGAGGCAGTGATAGAGGCAATGATAGTGTCACTACCATATTTTAGCTTGAGGGTATTTTGGTTATTTTGTTAATTTTTGAATTTATTTTAATTTATTGAAAGTGATGATTATTATTTTTGACTTTGGCTAGTTGAGACTTTGGAGACTAACCTAGATGTTGACTCTAGCTATGGTGACTTGATTAGCATGGTGGGACCCTAGTCTAACTTAAGTCAACCTAAGTTAGTCATTTAGAAATCAAGTTTGAAATAGGAGAATAAAGACTAGGTTTAAGGACTTGACTCATGAATTGATTTCCATGACTATTGAGACTTGGCCCAAAGCCTACTAGACTAAACCCTAACCCTAATTCCCACATACCTAGGCCGGCCACATAGGGAATCCTAACCCTATATAATATCTCTTCCTTTGGTTCTTGTCTCTTTTGAATTGAATCAACACTTGGAAAATGAAAGGTATTGCCATTCTTCCCCAATCCATAACTTTTCCATTTTAATTCCTTTTTGACTCTAGTTTCTTGGATTAGAGTCTAATACTCCTCTAATTTCTGATTATGGAGAGAAATCTCAGCTTTTGAACAATTTGGGGATTTGGGCTAGTAAGGAGGATCACTCTATTTTGGGGCTTTTCTTGTCATTTGACACACTATAGGTAAATCCTCTAAATTGTATTTTTATTCTGATTTCTTTGTATCCTAGCCTAGATCTAGGTGTCCCCTAGCTGTGGTGTAAGTTTTGTGTCAAGTTGCATTGATTTCGTGTCCGTATCGGACACATATCAACATCTAGTCCTAGGTGTTTGTGGAAATGTCTCAAAGGATTTTAGTTTGTTATTTTTGAAAAGTGTTTGAATGAAATTATTGTTTTATATGTGTATGCTAATTTCCCCTATGACTGAGTCCCACTTTGTATCGTGTCGTGTCAGCACAGGACACGAACTTGCCACTGCACACACGCGGGTAGTGTCCTGCTACCCGACCCTTCGTTCTCCTCACACGGGACACGTGGACACGTGGTATTTTGGGGAATTGTTGGGGCAATTACTGACACTATGCTCCCAAAATTTGGGAGCACATGATGCACGACACGGGGAGAAATCGTGCCCGCATTGGACACGCACTGTGTGCACACTGTCAAAAAATGCGCACTGACACGCATTTCGCGTCCACTCTAGACACGACTTGGACACGTCGTAGTGTGTGTAGTGTGTAGCCCTAGTGTTGGACTACACGTGGACATGACCACGTGGACACACGTGTCATGTGTCGTGTGCTAGACACGCGTGAACACGTGCACGAGAACTGTGCACTGGATTGTGTGGCTCGTGTGTGAGAATGGGTTTGGACACGTTTGTGTCTAGTTCTTGGATACTGGAACACACCCACGACACACTCTCACATGACACGTGCATTACCAACCTTTCAATTTGATTATTTAGTAGCTTTTGAATTCGAATTTAGGAATTCCCCTAAATTCTGATACAAGACTGATTTAATGGTTTCCTG
Organism: Iris pallida; assembly: GCA_029216955.1. NCBI lineage: Eukaryota > Viridiplantae > Streptophyta > Magnoliopsida > Asparagales > Iridaceae > Iris > Iris pallida. The sequence goes on along the minus strand of JANAVB010029820.1, from coordinate 4,080,606 downwards.
AGATTTTGATGTACGTTAAACTATTTTTGTTTGATTAAATTGTGATGTTTGTTCACCTATATGCATATGAGATTAACCTACCATGTTAGGGTTTATGTTAGCATGAGGTTTCGAGTTTTCGAATTGTATTGAACTGATAAACTGTTAGGTATACACTGAAACCTGAAAACTGATAACTGTCACATGTTTACTAATTTTGTTGTTGGTTTAATTGCAATGATGTTCACCTATATACATCTGAGATTGACCTACATGTTAGGGTTCATATTGGCATGAGGATTTGGGGATTTCGAAATTGCATTGGGTTGTCTAAACATGAAACTGTTTGTGTATACCTGTTTTCTGAGAATTGCAAAATATTATGTACAATGATGCTCTACACTCACTCACCCATGTCACACACTTTTACACTCTAGAAATCTGAGAACCTGTGATTTGTAGCACTGTATGAACATTGACACCCTATCTACAAACACACCCTACTGAAATCTAAACTGAGAACACATCACCCACACACCCATGTGAACCCGAGGATCACTGATAGCTATATTACACTCATACACTGATTTTTCACACACACTCCACTATCTAACCTGAGAATTGACACACTAATTCCTGAAATTACACACACACATCTATGCATTGTCACTCACTCATTACACAAACCTGAGAATATATTGCATACACACAGGAGCCTATGTTGTACTGCCACCACATGACACACACTCACACATATGTGCATGACACTCTATCTTTCTCTATATGTATATGTATACATATATAATATATAATCTTGTGTGATAAATTGTAATGTAATATAGATATATGTATATTGTCTATATGATTTTAGTGTATATATATGTGGAAATTGAATGTGTGCGTGCCTATATATGTGTATATGGCATATAGCCTATGTAATATAGCCTATGTATATATGGAATGTATACACATAAGTTTTGTGTGTTGTTAGACTTGTATGGCCTTGTGATGATGTGTGCTTGCTAGAATAGACTAGCTAGGCTTAGTGAGACTTGTTTGGGTTAGGTTTGACCTAGTTGACCAAGTTTGACTAGTGTAGTTGACTAGAGTTGACCAAGGGTTGACTTTAGCCTAGATTGACCCAAACATCATGTAGAATGCATCGTAGTAGTTTATTTTACCAATTTGGATATGTTATGACTTGTGCTGTTCTGAATAGGAGCCAGACACCACTCCTCAGGCAGTATTTTATTCAGATACTCAGGATATCAGACGAGTACATTCTCTGACCGTTTTATACTTGATAAGATTTACATTTACGCTCTAGATTACTTTACTTGATGTTGTCACGTTGGGAACACGGATTGGTACTATATGGATCCCTTCATGAGATGTTATTCCCCTCGGGAGCATCGAATTACAGTATGTCACGTGCGTTTCACTTTCATCATGTACTCCGGTACTTTCACCATTCATGTGCACTCTCGTGATTCATATACTCTAATGTTCATGGAGCCCCTATGTATACAATCATGTGCACCCTATTATGGGCCTTCATGTGATATCATGTGCAATAACATAACATGTCTGGATCCTTGTGTATTGATTGTGGTACGGGGGAGTATAAATGGTTATGTGAACAATTCTAAAGTAGTATACTCATGTGCAAACTCTTAGATTACTCATGTGCAAATTCAAGCCGTTCACATGTCTATCTTGTACTCTAAATCACTAGTTCACTGTTAGTTCTCTACTTATAGTATCTATTTATATTACAGTTCTTTCTTTTACTTCCTGTATATTCTGTAACGTTTTATGTATCTTACTCTATTGCATATTTATATATCCTGTCATATTATGAACTGCATGAGATGTACTGTGCTCGCTCCCGTCCTGACTGGACCTGTTAAAATATTACAGATGACATTGAGGAGTTCTGTCCCACTTACTATGGAGCAGGCCTAGATGACACATGTGAGCTGGACTCTCAGGAGGACCCAGCACTTACAGAGGATATTACCCCAGTAGTCTAGGCTAGTTAGCTAGACCAGTATCTTATTATCATTTTGTCTTGTTGGATACATTTATACTTATTTGGGGATTTATTATTCTGGATATTGTGGAGTTATTTATCTTAGATATTTAGTTCTCTCTCTTATCTTGTTTTCATATGTAGGTTCTGTTGATTATCTATCTATCTTATCGTACTTTCTTCCTTAGTTGTGATTGAGTTGTACTTTATATTATTCCTCCATTCGGAGAGTATAACTGTATAGGTACTATATAACTGTTAGATATATGTGACCTAGCTAGGATAGCGTTCTACCGCCGACACTGCGGCGTAGGCTGGACATAACCACTTCTCGTACCCCTACACTGGGTGCGGGTCGTGATACGTTTTTAGTGGTGGCCCATGCAGGTCCAGTTTAGATTTACAGTGGTATTCGAACTAGAGTATCACTGCAGCCTGCAGTAGGATTAGGATATTTTTGAAGGTACTCAATCACATTAGGAAAAAAACTCTTAATCAGATTCCTTTTATCTAAATTTGCTGCTTATTGTCTTCCCTTGAATATAAACTGTCCTCTTTTGCTATTTCGACTCATTCTCAGAAATTGTTTTCTTGCTTGATCTGTCTCCAAGATGGTCGAGACTAGATCACATCGCCCAGGTCAAGGGACACTGATGAGAGGTCTGCCACCTCTCGTCCTCAGCAGCCAGCCCCCGGTACCGCAGCTCCAGTCATGCCAACTGGGGTGGGTGTTTCAACTCCATTCGGAGGAGTCCCTCCACCAGCAGTCCGCAGGCAGAGCCCAGTGATTCCAGAGATGCTCCAGCAGCAGCAGCCACCTTCAAAAAGCGTTGACGCAGTCCAGCTGTTCACTTTCTTTTAGCAGTTCATGGAGGCCCAGCAGGCCCAGCAGCAGCGTCAGACTGCAAAGTTTAATCTGGGCATCGATCTGGCCCTGACGACAGTTGAAAGGATAGCAGCTCAGCCAGCAGTAGTTCAGCAGCCGCATCAGCCGAGGGAGAAGGGCATCCAGGACTTCTAAAAGATGCACCCGAGGGACTTCAGGGGTACAGAGGGCATTCTGTACGCTGATGAGTGGATTGAGCATATGGAGGAGATTTTTAGACTAGCAGAGATTCCAGCGAGGCTACAGATCGAGGCGGCGGCCAGTATGATGCAGGATTTGGCCCGCACCTGGTACCTGACCGACCCGAGGGTTGGTACGGTTGGGCAGCCTTCAAGAAGCTGTTCAAGGAGAAGTTTTTCCCAGACGCAGTGCTTGGTGCCCTCGAGACTCAGTTCGAGGCCTTAGTACAGGGCAGTCAGACTGTAGAGGAGTATGCTGGGGAGTTCTGCCATCTGGGCAGGTTTGTTGAGGGGTTATTCGAGGCAATGAAGGCCCGGAGGTTCAGGAAGGGACTGGTCAAGGAGGTGAAGTCCTATACCAAGAGTGCCCGTAGCGCCACTTTTGAGGAGATCTTGGTGGGTGCCTTAGCTGCAGAGGATGATCTTGAGCTGAGGCTCAAGAGGGGACGAGACACCCAGGAAGCCAGTGGTAGCAGAGGACCGGCCAAGAGGCTGCACTTTCAGCAGCAGCAGCACCAGCAGAGACAGTTCCAGGGTCAGGGCCGTACACCTTTCCAGCAGGTACAGCAGCAGCCGAGGGTTCAGCCGCAGGCACCTAGGCAGCAGCCTGTCAGTTGTGGTTTCTGCAAGAAACCAGGGCATGTATGGAATGACTGCAGGAAGAGGCTCGGGAGGTGCCTACTCTATGGTTCGGCAGAGCACCAGTTGAGGAAGTGCCCTCTATCTTCAGGACGGGCAGCTCAGGGAGAGGGGACCAGAGCCCCAGCAGTTCAGCAGAAGGGACCGCTGCCGACTCAGCAGCAGCGGTTTGTGCAGCACCAGCAGCAGGCCAGGGTAGGCCAGCAGGGGCGAGCTTTCTCCATGGCGGTCGAGGATGCAGAGACTATTGGAGAGCTGATCGCAGGTTCTGTTCTACTCGACTCCATTCCAGCTTTCACCTTATTTGATTCTGGGGCTTCCCATAGTTTTGTGTCTGTATCATTTGCTGTTAGACACTGCCTAGTATCTGAACCATTGCCTAGGACCTTCAAGATCACGACCGGTGGTGGTATTATCCTCGTGAGTGATGTTTGAAGAGGGAGGAGTGATATTTTGGGAGGCCGAGAGTTAGAGGTGAGTCTGCTCGTAATGCCACTACCGAACTACGATATTGTATTAGGTATGGATTGGTTGAGCAGACATCACGCCAGCATAGATTGCCGTGGGGGTAGAGTTCTGTTCGGAGCGCCAGGAGAGCCAGAGTTCGAGTTCACCCGACGGCAGGCGGAGCAGAGCAGCGGACTTTTCTGCAGAGTTTCAGTCGAGGAGCAGGCGGTTCCACATCCTTTTATTACAGAGTTCATGGACGTCTTCCCGGAGGAGTTGCCAGGGCTTCCAATGGACAGGGATGTTGAGTTCTCGATAGACTTGGTTCCCGGTACGGAGCCGATTTCTCAGCATGTCTATCGAGTGAACAACAGTGAGTTAGTGGAATTGAAGAAGCAGGTGGATGAGCTGCAGGACAAGGGCTTCATTCGATCGAGTTCTTCACCTTGGGGTGCTCCGGTACTCTTTGTACCTAAGAAGGATGGGTCGGTACGGATGTGTATCGACTACAGGGCACTCAACAACCTCACGATCAAGAACAGATACCCACTGCCGCGGATTGATGATCTCTTTGATCAGTTGAGCGGAGCTCGGGTTTTCTCGAAGTTTGATATGAGGTCAGGTTATCATCAGGTAAAGGTGAAGAAGGAGTACCGTATTTATGACGCGGTATGGTCAGTTTGAGTTCTTGGTTATACCGTTTGGGCTGACTAACGCCCCGGCGGTATTTATGAACTTGATGAGCAAGGTATTCCACCAGTACTTAGACAAGTTCGTGGTGGTGTTCATCGATGATATCCTGGTGTATTCGAAGACTGAGGAGGAGCATGAGGAGCACTTGAGAGTGGTTCTGGAGACACTCAGGAGGGAGGAGCTTTATGGCAAGCTCTCGAAGTGCGAGTTCTTTCTGGACAGAGTTGACTTCTTGGGTCATGTGGTGACTGGAGATGGGATCTCAGTGGACCCGAAGAAGATCACGGCAGTTGAGGCTTGGTCGGCACCGAGTTCAGTAGCAGAGATCAGGAGCTTCTTGGGACTGGCAGGCTATTACAGGAGGTTCGTGCAGGATTTCTTCCGGATTGTAGAGCCATTGACTAGGCTGACCCGGAAGGATGCAGAGTTTGTTTGGTCAGAGGAGTGTCAAGTCGCTTTTGATGAGTTGAAGAAGCGACTGACGACAGCTCCGATTCTGACATTACCATCAGGATCAGGAGGGTTCACTATCTACAGTGACGCCTCGGGAAAGGGTTTGGGATGTGTCTTGCAGCAGCATGGAAAGGTGATTGCCTATGCTTCTAGGCAGTTACGTCCGCATGAGAAGAACTACCCTACCCACGACTTGGAGTTGGCAGCAGTGACATTTGCTTTGAAGTTGTGGAAACACTACTTATATGGAGCGAGGGTGGAGATCTTCATAGATCGTAAGAGCTTGAAGTATGTGTTTACACAGAAGGAGCTCAACATGAGGCAGTGCAGGTGGTTGGAGTTGATGAAGGACTTCGACATCTTACTACAGTATCACCCAGGGAAGGCCAACGTGGTTGCCGATGCCTTGAGTAGGTATCCGACAACCATGTGTTTGACTATAGATTGTCACTTGCTAGCAGATTTGGAGAGCCTGGGGATTGAGGTGATTGTGCCAGGAATTCAGATACAGATGTGGGGCCTTCAAATTCAGTCAGACTTGGTGGAGAGGATCAAATCGACGCAGTTCGAGGATGTTACTCTGCGGTGTATCCAAGAACAGGTTCGAGCAGGGCTGGTGGATGGTGAGTTTACTCTTGCAGTGGATAGTGCTTTGAGGCACGGTTCCAGGCTATATGTGCCTAGTGGAGAGCTCAGGGAGCAGGTCATGCAGGAGGCCCACCGATCTCAGTACTCTGTACATCCTGGTGCCAACAAGATGTACAGGGATCTGAGGGAGCACGTCTGGTGGTATGGAATGAAGCAGGAGGTAGCTCGCTTCGTAGCCAGGTGTTTGGTCTGTCAGCAGGTCAAGGCAGAGATGCAGAGGCCAGGAGGCTTGTTGCAGCCATTGCCCATTCCAGAGTGGAAGTGGGAGCATATCACGATAGATTTTGTATCTGGATTGCCGCGTACACCAGGAGGGAAAGACGCGATTTGGGTCATCGTAGACAGGTTGACCAAATCGGCCCACTTTTTGCCATTTAAAGTAGGTACGTCTACTGAGAGGCTTGTAGAGATGTACATGCGACAGATTGTCAGGATTCATGGAGTTCCGGTCAGCATTGTCTCGGATCGGGATAGTCGTTTTACTTCCCATTCTGGCGGAGTCTGCAGACTAGTTTGGGCACTCAGCTCAAGTTTAGTACTGCATACCACCCTCAGATAGAATGTCACGCCCCGCTCCCGTAGGAGCGATCATCCTCGCTAAGGCGTGATGCCACACGGGCCTAGGTTACGCCCGTGCAAAGCTAATCCCAGAAACGACCGATTTGAGCTAGGCCACAGAGTCGCACAGAGTGTCCCCATTTACAGCAGAAAGTAATTGAAACACAAATTAAAGTGAATTCAAACTCTTTATTGACATTCAAGAAGTTTACAAGCGGCGCTAGACCGAGATTACAAGTCGCTCAAGCTCTCTCTTTCTGAAACATAAAAGGCGTGCCAAGTGGCTTACAAGATGGAATGATTCATGGCGATGTTCCGATACATTATGTCCTGTATATGGTTCTTCAGCTCCTTGTAACGCTCCAAGGCTCCAGAGTTAGCTCCGCGCCTTAGCATGTTCGAGGAAAGCTCCGTACCCGCCGACGTCTCCTGCATCCTATAAGCAAACTGTGGGGTTATCAGTACATTGTTATGCACTGGTGGGGAGGCTAGCTCGCCCACAATGCTGTCATTACCAAACACGTTCTATTTACTTTTGTGCACCGTCTATTATTCATTGTCTTTCTAATCTTGCCTTAGGATCCGTTTCATGGCACATATCATAACCTATCTCGTGTTACCGATTTCAAGTGGTTGCATGGAAATATATGCACGACTTACCCATACTTACCGTCCGGTCTTCCCTGTCCAAAGTAAACCATGTTAGGCAACAATTCATATGTAATAACTTAACGTAATTCACGTAAAAATTCAATGTCAAGGGCGTGTCCCTGTCTCAGGTCCTAGCGCATCGTAGGCGTGTTTTCTAACTCATTTGCACGAAGTACTCTCGATTATTTGGTATGTTATAAGCAAGCCTGTTCAGAAGGCGCTTCATTCAGTTAATTTAGACTACTTTGTTTCAATGCAAGGACTTACACATGGATTGCCACCAGCAAAGCCCACTTAATCTATATGCACCGGTCGCTGGCATCACAAGCCAATTTGGACATTCTTCTTTGGTATTCTCACCTATCATAGCGTGATGGCTGGTACACCTTGATAGTCTTTTCAAATACACCGCACTTACGTCTACTTGGTATGTTTGAGCCCACACCCAAGCAGCCCGTAAGCCATGATTTCGCCTAGGCCGGCCACGATATCGTTGATCGTTGTCCTTGGAATCCCTTATTCCTCTTACCTCCCGTATACGATGGGATTGTCCACGACCATTTCGTATTGTCTTGTCATTTTAACTTAACGGCTTGTCCCTGAGCCGTAGGCTGTCTGTGAGCCATGATGCGCTATCGACCAGGTTGGTGGTGGCGTTCGTGCAGCGCGGGTAGCGAGCCCCGATGCACGTCATCGTCATACATGTCGCTAACCATTCCTTTCTTTCTTATCTTTTATTCATTCTTTCTTTTCTTTCTTTCACTTGTTTGTTCGTTCATTGATTCATTCACATATTCATTCATTCATTCATTGATCATTCATTCACTTATTCGTTCATTCGTTCATTCATACATTATGTAACTCCCCGTACGGGAGTCGCCTTGGCGACCCATTAGTCCCGAAGTCTTCCAATGTTGCTATACGCTACTCGGAACGACTATGTCGATAGTCTTCTATTTCATTGTTGTAAATCGTTCATTGTTTCATTGTTGAACGCATAAGGAACTTGAATGTAAGCATGTGCCTTAGCACGAGCATAGAGCGCGGTGCGAGAGTTCCTATATTTTTCGAGTTCTCTTCCATGTTCTAAATAAGCATACAAGATGGGATTATTTCCTTAGCTAGGTGCGTTGAGTCATTTATTAGCATGCGCAGTGTGACCGCCTAGCGATTCTAGCAATAGTGTCTGCATTGTTATGTGTCTAGGCTAAGCAAAAACGGATTCATCGGAGCCATCCACCTTACCGATGTTCGTATCGGCCGAGCGATACTCCGAGCGCTCCTTTGAAAGTCTAAGTCTGGATTCATCTTCGATGGGCCAATGTAAGTCTTGCATCGATTCTTCATCGGGTCGAAGCAACTCTTCGAGTCGACGGCTCGTTTGAGTCGTTGCACTTGTCATTTGAATCGGCGTTCCACTAGGGCGGAGCGGGTCATTACATAATACACCACTCAAAACAAGTCTCATCCTCAAGACTTCCTGAGTGCAGGTCATCCTACCATTCCTTAACCCATGTCGTGTGCGTATCTTAGACAATCCCTATCGAATGGCTTTATCGCTTGATGGCATCGAACTATGCTCGGTTATCCTTCCAAGTTTTTAAGTTTCATGCGTTTGGTGAATTTCATTGAATGATTGTTCATTCATTTTAGACTTGATGGTACTTATTCAATCGTCGTGTTTCTTAAACTTGGTCACTATTGTGCCCTGTTGCGGGGCTGTGATGGTCGTAGGAGGTGCGTTGTAATTCATCAAACCCGAGAGTCGTAGGCTGAGGCTAACTCACTTTTGTTTATGCACATCTCAACCCCCACTCGCAGCTACATTTGAGTTCATCATATCGCTGAGTTTGGATCGTGCACATATTCAAGGCGTCCCCCGAATACGTACATTTCAACCAAGCTTAGCGATTAGCGAAGTCGGACAAGCTACTCGTGATAGTTTTGATTTTGCCGATCGTTTCGCTAACTTCTATTAAAATCGAACTCATGTGCGTCTCACTATCGTTTATCCCGGTCCTCGAGATGATCCGATTCGCTTCTCAAGCGTTCTTGTCTACGAAATCAATACGATTTCTTCTTAGTGGAGTCGACCAAGTCTAAGTACTTCCCATCCGATTCGAGACCAAGTATTGTACTATCATCGAGTACGTCTTCCTATCAATAATTCAATTCGTTATCCTAACTTTACTTGTGCATCATCCATTTCATTCATACACTTCGTTTGAGGCTAATCTTGTTGTCGTTCACGCACACTCCCAGTTCCTCGCCCTACTCTAAGTCTTGTTGTCCCAAGTCTATCGTCCGTCCAGACGATACCGTAAACCACACAGGTTCAATCACTCAGCATAGGGTCGTCCGCCTATCTGCTAGGTTATCTCACCAGGTCATAGTTACAAGTCAAGTTCTTGGTTCATCGTACAAAGTTATTGTACGATGCTCGCCCCAATCCTATGGTCAAACCATTTTATTCGTTTGCACGGGAGTTTCTACCCAAGTTCGTTTCACTCAACTTTCTAAACATCAAGCAATGTTCGTCCTATTCGCATCAACACATTCTTCGCTCAAGGTTTGAGCTCGTTTAGGAAAGTCATCCTACGATAGGTTTTCCTCAACCGAATCCTCGATATGTTAATATCATATGTCCACACTAAAAATTTTCGTTGCCTATCTCTTCAAGTATGTTTGATACAATTCACCTATCGATCCTATCCAATTAACGTAGTCGATATTAAGTGATTGTAGGTATCATAGGTTGTCGAGTATATGTATGATATAGTATATATATATATTATTGTTAGGTAATATGTGTTAATATTGATACAAATGGTTATCAAGTGAACAAAATATAGATAAGTTATGTGTCAAGGTATTAAAGTTTTGGACAAGGTACTAGTGTGATATTTAGGTACCATGAGAATATTGGTATCATGACACTCAAGTATCATGAGTAAGGATAAGTGAGTATTGGGACTTGAGTAAGATATCCTATTTGGTATCAAGTATTAGTATTAGAGTTAGTTGGATAAGTATCTAGGAGGATAAGGTATTTGTCAAGTTACTAAAATATTGGATATTAGAACTAGATAATAGATAATATCAAGATGTCAAGTGCCAAGAGTAGGATGAATGAGTCCATGTGTGTATGATTGGTATGGTATGGTAAGCATATGATATCTTGGGACAATTTTGATAGGTAATGGAATAGAATGGTATATTGATATATAGGTATATAATATAGGTAAAGGGTAAATATTAAATATGGGTAAAGGACATATTGGTATATGTTATGGATAGATAAAGATAATGGTATATATGACATGCATTGGATACATCTATGGATATATAAAGGATAAATTGGCTAAAGTAATCTTAGATAGTAGGTAACTAGTAGGGATGTAAGACATATATATGAGTATTGGAATATAGATATATGTATAGACGTCACAACTGATTATCTGTATGGGCTTGAACACGTTGGTCAGCCTCAAGGTGCCAAGATATCGTCTGCTATTTGTGTCCCTCCTATCGCGGACTCAGGGGTGTCAACACAGGCTCACCCCAAGACTGACCGCAACATATCGAAAATTTCTTTTGCGGATATGGTAAGACCGGACCGCGTTAGAGACTCGTGGGATATAGTAGACGATGTTCATCTGGTTAGCTGCACGGACACTAACTCGGACACGATCAGAGAGGAAGGGGAATCTATTGATGTCCATTTTTCCTCCCAGGTAGGTTTGTCCCTCGCGACGCCCTTTCAGAACACTATAATTTTGAAATTTACCTCGGGTTGTCCGAAAGTATCTCGGGTTCAAGAATGTGTTGCTAGATGGGCTCTATCCGACAGTTATATGGTGGCTCCGATGGACGCTAGACATATAGTTCTACACCTGTCTAGTGCTGGGGATCACAAAATTGTTTGGACTAAAAATATAACGAGGATTGACAATTACCCCGTTAAATTCCTTAAGTGGTCTTCTGACTTCAACTGTAACGAGGAATCGGCTATTGCCTCGGTTTGGGTGACGTTTCCTAACCCCCCGTTGGAATTTTTCGTGCCGTCGGCTATAAAAAGGATTGCCAACTCTTTTGGTAAATTTCTTACTTTATCTACGAAACTAGACGCTTCACGAAAGCCAATTATGTGAAAATTTGCATGGAATTGGACATCTCAAAAGAGCTCCCAGTTAGCTTAAACGTTTCCATTGGAAACAAAGTGCATATTCAACCGGTCATCTATGATAATAATGTTCTATACTGTAAACATTGTCGTCTTCGGGGACACAATATTAAGTTCTGTTTCAAAGCTAACCCGGAGTTACGAAGGAAGCCGCGGAACAACCAGGGGACGGACAAAGATAAGGGGATTATCGAGAAACACCAATCATCGGGAACACGACCCTCTGAATCAATTCTCGGGATGCCTAATCAACATATTCATTTCCAATCTCCCGGGGAGTCGAGCAACAGCAAAGAACAGAGCAACAAGGTTACTAACTCAGGTATGACTTCAATAAAATTATCTAATAAGTTTCAATCGTTGTTAGCAGAGGATAACGGCGAAGCTGAAACTACTAAGAACGAGATAGATGTGGAGTCGAGTGAGTCCGACATCCAGATAGCGGATCAAATAGAGGATAGCAACAACATCATCCAGGCACAGATGACGGAGGGTTCAATCAGGGAGGAGCATGCTGATCAAGGAGAGAACATGGCGGGTGGCCAAGTTAACTCGGCTGTCAGTGACGGGGATAGGTCCTTGGGGATACAAAGGATTGTTGACCCTCCTGAAGCAGCAGATCTCAATAGCCTAACACAATCGCAGCAGGATGAGGAGCCATATACTCCGGCAGATTTTCTCAAGGAGATCACCGGGGATTACAACAATTTTATCCGGGCATACAATGCAAGACTTGAAGAAGAAGCGAGTGGAAGACTCCTGGACGTGGCTAATGAACAGAGGAGACACAATGAAGAAACTGAGAAGGGGGAGGGGTCCCCCAAGGAATCGAATAGTTCCTCTTTTGTTCAGGAACAGAACATTTACAGTATTAACTCCACTATCAGAGAATTCCAGGATCATCTACGTGGAGCTCAATCCCCGGAATCGGGAGAATCTCAAGATATTGAGTTGAACCTCATAAAGAATTTCAAGGCTAAAAGCAAAAAACTTATGGCTTCGGAGAAGTTAGCTAGGGACTCCTTGAGACGGCAGAAGACGGCGAGTACCCCGGACAAGGGAGGCAACGAGGAGATGACGGGGACTAAGGATATAGAGAATCCGGATCCGCAAACGGGAGAGGATAATTCTGAAGACAACAACAGTAACTCCAAGCAGCAATATGAAGAGGTAGACGAAGAAGCGGCGAACACACCTACCGACTTGCTGGACAGGAAAGCTCAAAGAAAGGACAAACAGGTTGTGAAGGAGGACCCGCCTAAAGAAGCTGTTGCTACTTCAGACAAGGTCCAAGAGAAGACGACGAATACTGGGAAAAGTGCCGCTAGAGGAAAGCAGTCAGGGGCCAAAGACATAAAAACGAGGAAGGAAATCCATCCTTCTAGTCAAATGATAACTCGGCGACATAGAGACGCCAACAACAACTCTTCACGTGCCATTTAATGTTTAACACCATTGTATGGAACGTGAGGGGCATCAGAGATCCGAAAACACGTATTTTTCTAAACTCTCTTAAGCGTAATTATTGTACTGACTTGATTGCTATTTTGGAACCAAAAATAGGGGGCGAGAATATAAGTGATCTTGCTCAGGAACTTCACATGACCAACTGGACTCATGGGGGAGAGCACAACAAATATATTTGGCTTCTTTGGAGTAGTAATATAGAGGTTCAGGTGACTGATATTCATCAACAATTCATCACTTGTAAGATTTATGACAAGAATTTGGCGGAGTATATTCTGGTGACTGTGGTTTACGCTAGCTGTAGCATGAAGGAGAGACGGGAGCTATGGCAGGCGTTGAGTATTACTGCCAACAACAATTTGATCCTGTGGATATTAGCCGGAGACTTTAACGTGGTTACATCGGCCGGGGAGAAACGTGGTCTTACTAACATTAATCCTACGGCGGTCAATCAATTCAACAAATTCATACAGGATGCTGCTCTCGTCGACGCAGGCTTCATTGGCTCCCCGTTTACTTGGTGTAATGGTCTGATGAACAAACCTAATACTTGGGAGAGGTTGGATAGAGTTCTACTGGATACCAATTACTTGATCAACAGGCCGGCTATTTCTGTGTATCATCTCCCGCGTATTCATTCGGACCACTCTCCTATTCTGATATCTCGTTCGAATTACATGAAGAAGGCGACTCCTTTTAAATTTCAGCGGATGTGGTGTTCGCATCCGGCTTTCGCTGATTTCGTGAAAGATAACTGGAACTTACCTTGCACGGGTCAACCTATGATGGTTCTTCACTTAAAACTCAAGAGGCTGCGGTCGGCGCTTAGAGAATGGAACTGGAAAATTTTTGGGGACGTTCGTATCAAAATTCGACAACTTCAGCAGGACATTGACAAGTTGGAGGCGGATTTGCAGAAAGCTTGGAGTAGCGATACTTGTATTCAAATTGAAGAAGCCAAAAATCTTCTCCAAACCTGGGTGGGTCATGAAGAAATGTTATTACAGGACCAAGCTCGGATAACGTGGATAAAAGATGGCGATCGTAATTCTAATTACTACCATGCTATCATCAAAGAAAGATCCAGCAGCAACAAAACGAAGATGTTCGACAATGACGACAATATTCTGAAAGACGAGGTATTTTTACAAAGTGCTATTAATCATTTTTCTGAGTTTTTTCAGGAAGAACGTACGGACAACCCAGACTCTTTCCTCGACTGCATACCCAGCATCATTACTGACCAACAAAATATTGATCTTACGTCCTTACCTACCGAGGAGGAGATCGATAAGGCGATTCACTCTCTCAACCCGAGGAGCGCTCCGGGACCGGATGGATTCACGGCATATTTCTACACTAGCTGCTGGTCTATTATCAAGAAGGACGTCCTTGCCTCGGTTTGTGATTTCTTCCAGGGAATAGAGATTCCGCAGGGGATTTCGGCAGCCAACATTATTTTATTTCCCAAAATCCACAAGCCGACTACTTGCCAAGACTTCAGACCCATTAGTTTGATTAATTTGGCCAACAAAATCATTACTAAAGTGCTTGCGGAGAGACTTTCCATTGTGCTGCCTATGATTATTTCTAGGGAGCAAACAGGGTTTGTGAAAGGTAGGAGTATACACGAAAATATCAGCCTTGCTCATGAGATCATCAGCGCTATTGACAACAAGCCTAAGGGAGGTAATGTAGCGATTAAACTTGACATGTCGAAGGCATATGACAGGGTTAATTGGAACTTCCTACTGAAAGTTCTTTATAAACTCGGCTTTAACCACACTTGGGTCTATATGATTTACCGAGCAATATCTAATTGCTGGTACTCTGTATCGATTAACAAATGCACCGGTGGCTTCTTCCGTTCATCCAGGGGGCTTCGGCAGGGAGACCCGTTATCCCCGGCGCTTTTTATCATCGCACACGATGCCTTGAGTAGGAAGATTTCTCATTTGACTCTTCTTCGGCGGATAAAGCACTTCACGGGGAGGAAAAACAGCCTTCATATATCTCATTTATTCTATGCGGATGACAGCATAATTTTTCTCAATGGCGGGATGGAGAGTATCGGCTGCCTTATGGATACGTTGAAGACTTATACCGCTATATCGGGTCAGCTCATAAACTTTTCCAAATCTTCTCTTATTACTTTACAAAAAATTCATATGTCTGTGCAGGCGGAGATCATTGCTACATTCACGGGTTTTACGAGAACCCCGCTTCCGATTCATTATTTAGGGGTCCCCCTATTCAAGGGGAAAGCCAAAGCGATATACTTTCAGGACCTCACCAACAAATTTGAGAAGAAAATTTCGGGATGGAAAGGTCGTCTCCTATCCTTCGGGGGTAAAATCACTCTACTCAAGAGCGTACTCACGGCTCTTCCGATACATTCCTTATCTGTGGTGAAAGCACCGTCCAATCTATTTCGCACTCTTGAAAGAATCATGGCAAACTTTCTTTGGAACACCAAGGACCAACGTCGTAGGCGTTGGATTGCTTGGGATAAGGTGTGTCGTCCGACCGAAGAAGGGGGCCTCGGTATTCGATCACTTAAACAAGTGATGCACGCATTACATGCCAAGCGGTGTTGGGCGTTCATCAAAGGCGAATCGGTGTGGGCGCATTACATGCTTCGCAAATACGGAGACCCGGGCGATCCGAGCTACCGTCCGTCGGGCAAACCATCTCCACTTTGGTCGGCTATGCTAGAGACTTTTCCCAAGGTAGTGGCTCACGCACAGTGGGTGATTGGACGAGGGAACATTACGGTTTGGGAGACGAATTGGAGCGGGATCTCTATTGACAAACCACAGTGCTTTCGATACAACCCATGCATTCGTCAGATTATTGCTTCTCCATATATTCGGGATAGGGCGGGTCACATGGTGGATGTTCGTAGATACCTTACTCCGGCGGCCAACAACATACTCAATGAGATTATTATCTCCAATGAGCCCGATCGTATATGCTGGAATCTGTCACAAGATGGTGAGTTTTCCACCTCATCATTCTGGGATTTTTATAGAATTCGTTTTCCTATTTCAGGTTGGAGCAAGTATTATTGGAACAAATATATTCCTCCGCGTATAGGAGCATTCTTATGGCGGTTAGAACACAACGCGATTCCGGTAGATTCTCGTCTCTGGAAATTGGGTTTCAAACTCGCCTCAAAATGTGTATGTTGCATCGCCTCATCACAAGAATCGATAGACCATCTATTTGTCACTAGTGAGACGGCGACGGCGGTTTGGGACCATTTTGCTAAAGCGCTTCAAATCCCCAACAACTCGGCTACTCTTATCCAACTTGGGGAGAACCTTCGGAATAATCCATCTCACAAATCGGACAACATCAGTAGAAATATTGTTTTTAGCACATGCCTTTGGGAGATTTGGAAACAGAGAAATGCGATTATTTTCGACAAAGGTAAAATTAATCATCAATATATTATTGTGCGTGTTAACTTCTTTTGGCAACAGGTGTTGAGAGCTCACAATATGAATGCGGAGAAGGACGGGTCAACTTTGACTCTTCTCAAGAGTGGTAGCAGCTGTCCCAATCCGATTTGGACTCCGCCAAGGACGGGGATGAAACTTAACATGGCTACTTCAAGCGGCAAGACTCACTCGGCTGGTGGTGGTATCATACGGGATGCTACGGGGACTATGGGACTCGCCTTCACTGCTTATGTCGACAACGGCTCTCAATCTCACGAGGATAGCGACTTCCTCCTGATGGCGCTGCTAATGGCTAAAGACAGGGACCTACAAATCAAAGAAATTGAGCTCCACAATTCTAAACTCAAGGACTACTGCTCGGGTAGATCAAAAATTCCCTGGAACAACACCTACAAAATCAGGAAAATCAAATCTCTACTACCTACGGACTACATTTGGGCGGACACACGGATTGGAGATGATGGCGCGGCAAAAGCTCTACTGACTTTGGCTCTATCTACCAAAGAAAGCAAGAGCTTCTTCCACACCTTAGATCTTCCGGTCGCGGTGCGACTAACTATTTTCGGCGATTGGTAAACTAATTCTTCGTTCTTACTGGGTTCGGCGGCCGTCGAGATTCTATTTCGTGAACTGCTGCTGGAGCATTTTGCTATTTGGCGGGTGTTGCTTCAGGATTAATTTTTACGTTGGTTTGCTTCCAACGTATGTTTCAGGCTGCTATGTCCATTTGTTTTTTTTTTTTTGAAATCTCACTCACACACACAATTGGGGGGCTCGAACCTTGCCGGCCCCTCCGGGTGTCCGCTCTAATACCACTAGGCTAGAGAGCTCGGACGTGTCCATTTGTTTATGAGTGGGCATGTGTTGCTACTCTCTTTACTTTGCTTCCTCACGTGGGCTAGCTCCCAGGTGATTATTTTGTGCTCCTTGGAGCTTCAGTAGCTTTTTTAGCTTTTGTGGGTGTGGAGGCCCCACATTTTGTTGGCCTTTGGGAATTTTGAACGCCATTTGCTGCTCCATGTGGAGCATTTGGTTTTAGCTTTTTGTGGGCCCCCCCACACTTTGTAGGCCGCCTAGATTTTGTGTAACCAGCGCCTATTGGAGCTTCTGGCTTCCTTTTGGCTTCAATAAAATCTCTCCTTTAGTTAAAAAAAAAAAGTATAGACATATGTTATATGAGTTTAGATATTCCTATCTGTGAGAGTACATATATATATATTTTATATATATATATATATATATATATATATATATATATATATATATATATAGTATTATAAAAAATATATATATATATATATAGTATTATATAGAGGGTAGCCTATATAGTTGATTATATATATATATATATATATATATATATATATATATATATATATATATATATTGAAGAAGGGGAAAATTTATTGATGTATCAGGCGCAAAATGACGAAGCCTATACAAGAAGAGCGACAAGCGCTGGCCAAAAGAAAGAAACGGCTAGGCAAGCCGACAAAACAGCAAAACCGAAACTACTCTATGGAGGCCCAGAACGTGGGCATGGAGTGCTTACATCGCCTCTGGGTCTTAAGGATCTGTCTGATGATTTCCCTGTACAGATGGGGAGGCAGAAGATGTCGGCCCTCGTAATGGAACTTGTTCCTATTTTTCCACAGGACCCAAGTTCCCACGGCAGCTATGATCTGATGTCCGTGGGACACGCCCCAGCTGGACAGGAGATCGTTGAAGCCCTTGAGGGGGAGGGCCGTCTTGAACTTGATGCTGAGAGTCGCCCAAATATTAGAGGCCAGATCGCCTGAGGTGAGGATGTGCTCTGCTGATTCGGTTTGAGGGGAATTGCAACAATGATAACTCGAAGCTAGGCTGTAGCCAAACGAGGTGATGGCATCGTCGGTGGGGAGCTTCCGTAAGTGGGCTTGCCAGATAAGGATCGACCATTTGATGGGGATGCATGTGTGCCAGAAAGGAGCGATGATGGGTGAAGGGGTCCCGATGCCGCGGGCGATAGACCTGGCGGAGTGAACTGGCAGTCCGGGCTAGGGGACCATCTTGTGATGTCCGGGGTCTCGGAGATGTGGAGGTTCGCAGTGGCGAGTAGTGCGGCCGCCGCCGGACCGAGCCAGCTAGTGACTCGATCCCAGATCCACCCGGACGAAAGATCCCAAAGCTCGCGGATCTGGCCTTCCCGCGGAAGGGTCTCGGGGGGGTGCCAGAGGTTGCCACCCAGCCAACGGTCGTGGCTCATCGATGAGAGGTCGGTCCCCAGCTGGATGTGTCTGAGCGGGTCTGCAAGCTGACGGCCACGGGTAATTTGTCTCCGGGATGCCGAAGAACGGTTGTTGACTAAGACCGTCCCAGGATGGGAGTATATGAAGTATCTCGATTTTATGAAGCGAGTCCAAATAGATTGTCAGTGCGCCGCTTCTACCATAACTTCATGGAGCACGCGTCGGTGATGTGTTCCAATCTACAGAATCCCAGACCGCCCTCGGAGGTAGGTTTAGCCATAGTGGACCAGCTGGCCCAGTGGTGCTTATCTCTGCCATTGATGTGACCCCAGAAGAATCTGGCATAGAGGGATTCAAGCGAAGCGAGGACCTTCTTAGGGGGGTTACAGACCGCCAGCGTGTAGATGGGAATGGAGGATAGGACATGCTTGATCAGAATCAGTTTGCCTCCGGGTGAGAGGGTAGCATTGTGCCAGCCCTGGATCTTTTTCCTGATGGCGCTGACCATATTCTCGAAGATACCTGCGTTAGCCTTGCCATATACCAGAGGGCACCCTAAATAGGTGAAAGGTGGGTATGCTGTGGCGAAGGAAGTCAAGTTGGAGAGCATAGCGGAGTGGGACCTGTCCGCTTTGTGATGGGTGTATATGATGCTCTTGTTGTTATTGATTCTTTGACCGAAACAACTGGTGTACCTGTTCAGCATTTGCATGACAACCTCGATGGAGCCGACGTCGTCGGATGAGAAAATGAGGACATCGTCAGCATAGGCAAGGTGGGTGATGATGGGGCAGCCAGTGGTGGTGTGAAAGTGTTGGAACCGTAGGGTATTGGGCATGTACTTAAGGGTTCTGCTAAGGGCCTCCGCAGTGATGATAAAAAGAGTAGCAGAATGTGGATCCCCCTGGCGGACGTCGCGGCTAGCGTGGAAGAAGCCTTCGGCCTGTCCGTTAATAACGGTGGAGAACCAAGAATTATTAATGGACCGGAAGATGATGTCTATCCAGGGTTCAACGAAACCAAAGGCCCTGAAAACCCTGATTATGAATTGCCAGTCAAGACGGTCATAGGATTTCTCCATGTCCAGCTTGAGGGCGATGTTCCCCCCTCTAGCCGGGAATTTCATGCAAGTGACCATTTCTTGAGCGAGCAGGATGTTGTCCATGATGTTACGCCCTTTCACAAAACCACTTTGCTCCTCGGAGATAATTTTTGGCAGGAGATCCGTCATCCGGTTAGCGATAATTTTTGTGATGATTTTGTTGGCAAAATTGCAAAGACTAATGGGACGAAAGTCTTTGAAGGTTTCAGGATTGTCTTTTTTAGGGATAAGGATAAGATTGGCCCTGGAGAGCGATTTCGGGTATCTGGCTCCGTGAAAAAAGGCAACCGAGGCCTCCAAAAGGTCCGAACCGACGATGTCCCAGAAATGCCTAAAGAAAACCCCGCTGAAGCCGTCGGGTACGGGAGCGCTGTGCTCGACAAGGTCCCAGACCGCAAACTGCACCTCGACGGCGTTAGGGAGCGAAAGGAGCTGATCATTCTCGAGATCGGTGATGATGTTGGGAATCTCTGCCAGCACTCCCTCGTCCATGACTACCGCTTCTTTGGAGAAGAGATTGGAGAAGAAGTTGGCCGCAGCCTCTTGGATCTTAAGCTGGTCCGTCAGCTGGTTGCCATTGTCGTCGAAGATACGATGAAGGTTGAGCTGATGTCTGCGACCTTTCACGCAGGCGTGGAAGAAGCTGGAATTGCGGTCCCCTTCATTGTCCCATTTCAGTCTAGCCTTCTGTTTCCAGAATTCCGTTTCCACTTTAAGCCTGGATTTGAGGATAGCTCTGGCAAGGTTGAGCGCGGACCGCGCTTCGGGGGATCTGTTGGCGATGTATGAGATCTCGAGGCGGGTAACATCATCCTCCGTATTTTTGATCTCCTGAAAGATGTTGCTGAAAGCTGCCTTACTCCATCTAGAGAGGGCCTTGCTCGTGGCCCGCAGTCGGGCTGCAACTCTATGCAGAGGATCGGCGTTGTTCACTGAGAGCCAAGCTGAGGCAACCTCGGATTTGAAACAAGGGTGGTGTCTCCAGAAATTTAGAAATTGGAATGGTTTCTTGATGCGTTGGGCGCTGCTGTTGATCTCGATGAGAAGGGGTGAATGATCAGATTCAGTGGTGTTGAGGTGAGAGAGGCTGGAGTTGAGACCCATGTCTGCCCAGTGGCTGTTGATAAGGGTGCGATCTAGGCGGGAGTATTGACGCCGGGAACCATCCTGCATGTTACACCAGGTGAAAGCGTTGCCAGAGAAAGGGAGGTGAGCGAGGTGCGCGTTGAAGGTGAAATTGTTGAAGTCTTCCATGGCCGAAAGAGAAGGCGTGCGCCCTCCGAACTTCTCTGAACTGCACGAGATGGTGGTGAAGTCGCCTAAGCACATCCTTGGAAGGTGCTGAAGGGAGAGGTGGGTGTCGAGCAGGTCATCCCAGAGGAGTTTGCGCTCTTGGAAGTCGCAGCTGTCGTGGACTGCGGAGACAAGGATTCTGTTCCGAAGTTGTGGGTGTTCCACCCAGAAGGAGAGGGCTTGGCTGGAGTCCTGGACCATGCCATAGCTGATGTCAGCACTGACGAGAATCCAGATGTCGTAGCTGCCCCAGCGCGGGTCGTGAACCAAGTTGAAGTTGGATGCCGGTGATCCTTTTCTTTGGATTTTGGGTTAGATGATCACGAGGATGTCGATTTGTGAGTTTTCTTGAGTCTGAGGATTCTATTCATCGTCGGTTTATTAGCTATGCCTCACTCCATTCAGGAGGTTAAGCATTGGTTTGAGGGGAGATGGTGAGGAGGTTGAGCTTAGCTGCTACCGTGTGGTCATAGCCGCTGGCTGATTTTTTTCTTGTTTTTCTTTTTCTTTTCGAGGAAGATTTCTTGTTGCAGGTGGAGTGGTCCTCTCTGTCCTCTGTCAACTGACAGATGACCGATCGACGGCAACAGAGGAGAGCGTGCTTCGTCGTCAAGCGCACAAAGAGGGTTGTTGCGATCTAGGAACCAGCGTCTTTGGCTTGCCAGGATTATATATATATCTATATATAGATTATAATATATATATATAATATATATCTAAAAAAAAAACATATATATAT
>JANAVB010029820.1:3847847-4057518 GCA_029216955.1 Iris pallida | reverse complement strand
ATATAATATAGAATATATATATATATATTATATATATATAATATATAATATTATATCTGGTGTGTGTGTGTGTGTGTGTGGTGGTGTGTGTGTATATCGGTATTATATAGTGGCGTGGGGTTTAGATATATGTTATATGATGTATATAGCTATATGTATATATGTCGTAACTATCTACTTTGTGATAGTCTTGAGATTAGCCTAGATTTGACCCATAGCTTTAAAGGACTAGTTTGACTCGAGTTTGACCAAACTAGAGATGTGGACCTAGTTTGACTAGAATGTTGACCAAGGTTGACCAAGGGTTGACTTGACCTAGATTGACCTAGAATCTTACAGATTGCATTTATACTTAAGTTATTTCATATTGAAACACAGCATAACCTATGTTGCTCTAAATAGGACTCAGTTACTCCTGTACGGACATCTATTCTCATCAGTCGTTCAGGATCTCAGGCGAGTACATTCTCTGATCGTTTCATACTTGTTAGGATCTATATTCTTGCTCTAGACTACTTTACTTGATGCTGACACTTGTTATCAGGGATTGGTACTATATGGATCTTTTCATGCGATGTTATCCCCTTAGCGGATACATCGGGTATTTTGTGTTCGTGTACTTTATCATGGGCATCGTGTACTCCTTGTATTCGCGTTATTTGTGTACAAATCGTGTACTCTCATGTGTTCACATGATCTTCGTGTACAAACTAAACTTCTTGTACAATAACATAACTTGACTGGATCCTTGTGTATTGATCGGGGACGGGGGAGTAGAAGTGGTTATTTATTACTCTATTAGTTTACTCATGTACAATCTCTAAAGATTACTCGTGTATAACATCGTGCCGGTTACATAACCATCTTGTGCTCTGAATCACTAGTCACTTACAGTTCTTACTTATCATACAGATATTTCCAGTTTACCATATCTCTCTTATCTTTTATGTACATTCTTACAGTTCATGTATCTTACTCTATTGCTTGCTTCATATTTCCTCCTATGATATGAACTATGTAAGAGATTTTGTGCTCGTTCCTGTCCTGACTGGACCTGTTAAAAATATTACAGATGACACTGAGGAGTTCTGCCCTTCTTTTTACGGAGCAGGCCTAGATGACACTTGTTAGTTGGACCCACAGGAGGATCCAGCTCTAGCTGAGGATATCACCCCTAGCTGAGGATATCACCCCTATTGCTTAGGCTAGATAGCTAGGAGTCCAGCTCGCAGGTGTCATCTAGGCCTGCTCCATAGCACGTATGACAAGACTCCTCAATATCATTTGTAATATTTCAACAGGTCCAGTCAGGACATGAACGAGCACAATACATCTCACGCAGTTCATATCATGACAGGAAATATAAGCCGGCTATAGAGTTAGATACATGAAATGCTGAAGAATATACATGAAGTAAAAGAGATGACTGTAAGAAAATATCTACTATAAGTAAGTAACTATCAGTGGCTAGTGATGTAGAGTACAAGATAGACATGTAAACGGCTTAAAATTGTATATAATTATACTAAAGAGTTTGCACATGATTACACTACTTTGGAATTGTTCACATGACCATTTATACTCCTCCGTACCCCAATCAATACACAAGGATCCAGACAAGTTATGTTATTATTCATGATTTCACATAGGGGCCCATAAATGGGTGCACGTGAAGTATACATGAGGGGCTCTGTGAACATGAGAGTACATGAATCACAAGAGTGCACATGAATTATGAAAGCATATGAATATCTGATGTACGTGAAAAGCACATGACATGGCGTATCCCGATGCTCCCGAGGGGGATAATATCTCATGAAAGGATCCATATAGTTCCAATCCGTGTTAACAACGTGACAGTATCAAGTAAAGTAATCTAGAGCATAAATATAAATCTTAACAAGTATAAAACGGTCAGAGAATGTACTCGCCTGATATCCTGAGTGTCCGATGAGTATAGATGTCCAAACAGAGTAGATGAGTCCTATTTAGAGCAACACAGGTCACAACATGTCCGAAAAGGTAATATTAAACATTACAATGCATTCTATATGATTTCTAGGTCATTCTAGACTAAAGTTAACTCTTGGTCAACTTATAAAGTCAAACTAGGTCAACCAAGCTATTCTAGGTCTAATTCTATTCTAACAAGTCATTCTTGGCCTAACCAAGCCTATACTAGCAATCAAACACATTACCAAGCCAAAATGAACCACACAAGTCTATATACTATACCTAAATACATGTATACATACATGTAAACATACATACATTACATGTATTCTTACATTACATCTATACATTACATACATTACATTATTTATGTATTTCATACATTACATTATATACATGCACTACAAGAAAAGTGACTTTTTACGACGTTGAAATTAAGGCATGCAAAAAATAGTGTGTCGTAAAAACTAATTCACGACATGCATTTTCCTAGACGCCGTAAAAGATTCCAAAATAATTTGTAATATCTATTTACGGCATGCATTGAACGCCATAAATGTGTATATTAAATATGGCATACACAGAACGTCCTAAATTCTATTAAAAATAGCGAAAAGAAACAGGCGCCCAAATATTTCACTTTTTCTTCAAAATTTTTGATAGCCCTCTCCTTCCCTCGCTATCTTTTCTCTCTCACTCACTCCAGACCTCTTCTTCTCCTCTTCTCACTCTCAGCTCTCTCTTTCTCGGCCTCGTTAAGAAGGTCCTCCTCCTTCGCTTGGCCTATAAGACTCTCATCTGCTACCGTGCTGCCTATGCCCACTTACATCGATGCCTCTCCCTCTTCCCCGAGCCCTAGACAGCTTTCATTTTCTGCCTCGACGGCGACGATAGTAGACGTCTTAACTCTGGCGACTGGTATTATCCCCCCCTCTCTTCTTTCTCCTTACAATTTTAGGACCCCCTCATCCCTTGTTCACCCTTCGCTATGTCCAGCCACCGGGGCCGCCTATCATCCATAGGCCCTGCTGCCGTCGGTCACCATGGCCTCTGTCATCCCTAATTGCAGACCCGTCTCCCCCCCCACAGCCTCCACAGTACGTTAAGCCATCGCCGAGAACCCACTTCCTATGCCTCCACCATTTGTACCACCGAAAACTTACCCGGTCGACCCTCTGAAGCCAAACGGCTGCATTAACCTGCTGGAAGGGATGATACACATCGGCATCGACAAGCATGCGAAGTTGACGTTCTGTCTGCTGATGCACGGGATAGCAAACCTTAACGCCGCACTCTGTCTGTTTGTGAAAATGTCCCTTAGGATTTGATATTTTGTGGAAAGGTAATTTTCTTTTTGTGTTGGTTTCAAAGTTATTTGTCCATTTTGTTAGTAATAAAGTTGTAGCAAGCTGTGTTGATGATTATTATTTTGATGTTGGAACAAATGGACCAAAGCTGGATTGGGGATTCCCAAAGTAGAAGCGCGTTTCCAAGACCTCAAGGTATAAAGCTTACTAAAGTAATTTTGTTAATTGTATTATGTAATTGGATATGCACTGTAACTCTAACAACATCCACTCAAATAGCCCAAAGGCTGAAACTTATAATATTCGACTCATATAGGAAAAAAAAGGATGTTAATGAAGCTTGCCATGTTCAAGATTGTCATTTTTTTTGCCTAATTCTTCCTAAGATTGCTAGTTAACCATGTACTTATAATGGCTTGTGTTGTAGTTATCAGATTATGTTAGATGGGAAAAATGCCATATAAAAAGGGTAAGAAACAAGGGTGCTAATTCATCCAAGTCAAAAGAGACAAAAATAATTTTCCTACCATTTGTAATGCCTGTAGTTCGTATTACGTATCTTGGAATACGTGTACGTATTTTATTTTGTATTGCATATCTCTTGGCTTGGCTCGGTTCATTTTGGGTTGGTTCGGCTAGGCTTGGGTTGCCTTGGTTCATCATGAACCAAGGGAAGAACCCCTACCTACCACCACCATCCCTATTTATTAACCCCTCCTCTTTCTCTCTCTTCATTATTCTTCTTCTTCTCCACATTTACTTCTACACCTACCAGGAGGAGAGAGAGAGAGAGAGAGAGAGAGCTTAGGCAAGTGCAAACTTGCTTCATGATGGATCTCATGTTTTATTGTTCCATTCTCTTTCTTACTAGATTCTAAGCCTCTTTAGAACTGGAAGTTTTCGGTTTTGATGGTTATATTTTGTAGACATAAGTTTTAAGTCCCTTCTTGTTTAGTTTTCTTGGTTTTGATCTCTAAAACTTGGTTATTTTCGAAAACTAATGGTTCTATGTTGTAGAGAATTCAATTTCATTCAGTTTTGGCTTTTGTTTCGCTTGATTTCGACTCCGGATGAGTAAGTTATGGCCATTACAAGTTTTCGGAACTTTCATGGCTGAACTTGCTGTTTGGGGACGATGAATCTCATGCGTCCGGGAGGCCATGCGCCGGGAGGCCATGCGCCGTGAAGTTCCGGCAACGCATTCCTTAACTCCGAGCGTGTCATGCACGTAGGTTTCTTATGCGCATGTATTGAAGACGCAACGTGAGTTTCTCATGCACCGATTCGTGCAGGAATTTCATGCGCCGATTCGTGCAGGAATCTCATGCGCCGATTTGTGCAGGAATCCCATGCGCCGATTCGTGCAGGAATCTCATGCGCCGATTCGTGCAGGAATCCCATGCGCCGATTCGTACAGGAATCTCATGCGCCGATTTGTGCAGGAATCCCATGCGCCGATTCGTGCAGGAATCTCATGCGCCGATTCGTGCAGGAATTCCATGCGCCGATTCGTGCAGGAATCCCATGCGCCGATTTGTGCAGGAATCCCATGCGCCGATTCGTACAGGAATCTCATGCGCCGATTCGTACAGGAATCTCATGCGCCGATTCGTGCAGGAATCTCATGCGCCGATTTGTGCAGGAATCCCATGCGCCGATTTGTGCAGGAATCCCATGCGCCGATTCGTGCAGAAATCCCATGCACCGATTGTGCAGGAATTTACTGTTTTTGCCTGTTTAAGTTGTTTGTAGATAGAATCTTGAAAAACTCAAAACATGAAAGTTGTAGATCTTTTCCTTGGCTTCAAGAATATGTTATTAGTTATTTTATACAATCTTTATCATTCAGATCCTGTAAGAATAGAACACGATAGTGGCCCGCGGTGGCGCACTCTTGACAAGTAAACTGACATGACAAGTATGAATGACCTGGACACCGTGGGCGATTGCGTTTGTACAAATAAACCAGTACTGAATTGCATCATGTCTAGGATGGGGATCCCTAAGTACCACGGTCAGGGGTACCTACTGAAATTGACTAAGGCTAATTAACTAGAATAATTCAGTAGTCATGAAGAGATTCCCAGCTACAGGCAATCCCGTTATCTGGGCGCATTAAGTGGACTTGTAGCCTACCGACGAGTAGGGCACATTTCCAGCACACAGTCACGTGTTGCATTCTTCATAACGGACATTCGACCCGGATAACCGGATGGTCTGCAGGGCTTATGGCTGTTGGGATAATCTCATTACATCTTGCTAGTAACTAGGCCTGTGATAACCCTAGTTAGTTAAAAGTATCAAGCCGTACTCTTGATTGGCCGTGGTTGATTGGATGAAGTTTATTCCAGCTTAGTCTTATCCTGATCCTGTACAAGATCGTATCAGGACATGATTCTTGTATCGATAAATGATGGGATACCAAGTTCTGTTCAGATGAAGGGTTACAACCCCGGTCCTTGTTTGGTTTAAGGGTTGTAACTTGGCTATCTGAATAGTTCCATGGCTATCTTATCATATATCGTCCTGCTTATTGTGCCCGCCTTAACAATAAAGATCAGGGGTCCAGTTCTGTTCAGGCGAAGGGTTACAACCCCGGTCCTTGTTTGGTTTAAGGGTTGTAACCTGGCTCCCGGAGCAGTTCTGTGTCCTCTCTTCGTTTATTGTCTTATTGCAACCCTCTGTCATGCTCGTCATGTTTTACCTTTACTTCAATACCATGATTATTTATACTGGCCTTAACAATAAAGATCAGGGGTCCAGTTCTGTTCAGGCGAAGGGTTACAACCCCGGTCCTTGTTTGGTTTAAGGGTTGTAACCTGGCTTCCGGAGCAGTTCTGTGTCCTCTCTTCGTTTATTGTCTTGTTACCTTATCAATAGTAATTGAGGCGGGTTTCTATTCAGGCGAAGGATTGCAACCCCGGTCCTTGTTTGGTTTAAGGGTTGCAGTCTGGCTACTTGAATGGTTTCTCCGTGTTCAATATATTATTGTTATCTTAGCTATTATCACTATCTTTTAATTACCTTTACTACTTAATTGTGATATGCTGGTTTTAGTTCCTAGGTGAAGCCTCCTTTGTGGCACTTGCTCTTTCTGGGGTCTGACCCAGCTGGTTTTGTGTGGCCAGATATCGGAGCAGCACCAGAGGATCTACCCACTATCCAGCCAGATGGTGACCACCAGGCGTAACCCTGGCAACGAGTGGGTTTCTTTTTGTCCTCCCACTTTATTGTAAAATTATTCTTTTGAGGCGTTTAGCCGGCGAGCACGTGTTAGCTCGATTGTACCTTACTTACTGTCTGCCTACGGGCTGTAACATGATTGACAGATCCTAGGGTTGATCATGTATGACTGAACTCTTGCTAGTCCTGACATTTTGTACGACTAGCTTCATGATCATCCAATATGTAATGTATGGGACGCCTTGCTATTATATATTTGGTGCTCTAACATCTTGTAACTACTATTACTTGCTTGTGATTGAGACAATAGGCTTGTTCATGACCATAGAAGACTGTTGGCTTATAGTTAAACCCCCATATATCTAGACAGCCATGACCGTATAGTGACGTGGATTCCATTTCATTATACGTAGCTGGCTATGTCTGCCCCCGCTCTCCAGTATTCTGGTTCTGGGGCGTGACACCATTGCTTTAACAGTCACCTGTTTCTTGTCTCTTTTATCTTCTATTTCTTCTAACATATCTTTATAATCCATAGGAATTTTTTTTTCATTATCCTTGTCGTCCTTATTTTATTCCCTCACATTCTTCACCTAAAAAAATGATATATGGCCCACAGTATGTGTTCATAGTTAAGTTACCAAATATGAAGAACAGAGGAAAAGAGTATAACTTAAGTGTTCATTCAACACTGTATAGACAATAGCTGTCGGTCAGTTGCTGATTCCATAACCTTTCATGACCCAATATTAAACTTATGCTCTGCTGCCCAATTCTTTATATACGAAAGATAAACATAAGTACATGCTAATTAAAAAAGATGGCGATATGATGCTATAATAAACTGAGATATTAGAACTTCAATCTATCAAATGACTTGGCTTACATGTGTCCGTATTTAATATCTTGAAAAAAAATGACGGTTTCTATGCACACTCCTATGATTACTTTAGGTATTATGTTCGAGAATCTACCATCTTAAGAGCAAATATCACATCATTGCTTGAAATTTTGAGAGGGTTAGGTAACAAGATTTACATCTTAGGCATGGCCGAATAGAGTGTTGGGTTGTCCTATCTGGAGCTAATTTGGTTGTCCCTTGACCCTGATTATGAATCGGTCCTAAGGTATCACCTGCGACTTGTAGGGTCATGTTAAGTCTGAAGGGTTGTCTTGCCCAAGTCCGAAGTCTTGTGAGGCTTACCCCTGGGCTGGCCCAGATCTTAGGTCATCCTTTTTATGTATCTTTTGCTAAAGGCTCACTTGATTACTTTTTTCATCAATTGTAGTTGTGGAGTACATATATAAACGATTCCAGAATTTAAGGTAGAAATTAAGATATCAGTTACTTACTAGCACTCTGTTCTGGTGCATCATAAAATTGTGGATTCAGGTGTAGCAAAGGATCAATATGCCACTGCAAGTTATACTCTTTTCCTCTGTTCTTCATATTTGGTTGCTCATAGTCAAGTTAAGAAATCTCACATAAAATTTCTGTGAGGGAATAAAATAAGGACGACAAGAAACAGATTATGGGGGGGCATGCAGGTTACAAAAAAACAAAAAACAAAAAATTAACATAGCCACAACATGATTCGAACCAAGTGCCACTTTTATTAAGACGCGTTCATTCAACCACTTTTCTCCTGCACTAGCTAGGTAGGAGGAAGCCACAGTTACACATATATATTGTACAGGTAAATGTTGATCAGGTACATGTACAGGTACGAGGTATGGTATAACCTTGGCTCGATATCTTTCGTATTAGATCAAAGTTGCGAGATTATTTGATCACCCGCCGTATCCTGGAAGTGTCCAAGCAAGTGTCGGACGTGTCAATAAACTTGAAATTTTGGATTGTGGCGTCTGTAACTAAATACCTTGATCAAAAGTTTCTTTCAATAGATGACAATATTTACCAGGCTAGCGAGGAAGAATTAAGAATATTAACCCTATCCTCTTGAAAACAACTTCTTGACTAAGTTGTCAAAATGCACAAAGTATCAGAGATATGTGAGGGATTTCTAAGTGTTCTGTTGGAATTTTGGTAATTCATATACATATGCATGATTGACTGCACACGTACTGTAATTTTGTTTGTGTATGTATTTCCAGTAGAGTAGTGTTGAAAATTGAAGACGTATTGTATTGTATTGTATTATTTGGAAGCTAATTTGGACAGCGTGCAAATGATTTTCTATAACTAACATGTTCCAAATGGACGGACATGCGTGATACGTATGTCTTAAAATAGGTCCCCGCTACCCACCAATTCCCCAAACTCTAACTCACAAAAAATCTATTTGTTAGTCTTATTATCTATCACCCCGATGGTCCCAATTACACGAGTCCTTGCTGTAGCTTTCTCTGTCTCTTGGTAATTTCATTCACCTCTCTAACCTGCCTGCTCCCTCCTTTCACCTAAGGACGGTCCTACATTGTTGTCCATGTGTCACGTATCAGTGTCTCATTGGCTGAGATTTCAGAATAAGATCGTAACATGTAGTCTGCGGTCACAGTCTGTAAACACATACCGTGGGCCATATATCATTTTTCTTTCAGCAAACCCGTCTAATAGCATGTCATCTTAACTATGTGAGATTTGGTTCCATACTCAGCTATAGCCCAATTTTGTTGGAGATATTTGCTCCTAAGAACAGATTATAGGGGTTTACTTTTAGTTATTACTTGATGAGATCCCTTTTGGGCATGTAGCGGTTGATGAAACTTTTAATTGCTTTGCAAAACCCGGAATTTCCGAGCTTTGAGCTTCAGGCATACGTGGGTTTGAGTTTTAATAGTCTTATTTTGTAGTTTCAGCTCAGTTCATTAGACTGATTTATTTTAAATCTCTCTTTGTGTCTAATTCTGTTTCTTTGATTGTAATACATGAAATAATATTTCTCTCTCCTTTTTCTTTTTGATATCCTGGATTTGTCGACAAGCTGTGAACAAAAAGACAACAAAAAAGATGTCAGGAGGAATTCCTCTCAAAATCTATACCATACCCAAAGTAAAACCAAGCAGAATCCAAACAAAGTTCAAAGAGTAAAAAGTCCCGAGCCATATAAAGCTGAGACCTAAACCAACAAAAATTAGGTTGACCAAATAAATTTGGAGCCGGCAAAAATATGAACATTTCCTACTTAAGGTTCAATGCCTTCATATCAGCAGGGATTGAACCTAGAGTTAAAGTCCCAGAAAACGAGCTGTTGGTCTTATTAACCTTGATTAGCATTGAACCAACAGTAAGAACTTCGGCGACATCATCTTCATCAGTCTTGCTCTTAGAGGACAGTGCTGCAGAACTTGCTTCTCTAGTATCTCCGACAGAACCTGGCTTCGCATTTTGTTCATCTTGTGAAGAATCCAATTTGCCTGGACTGTCACAATTGACAGGACGCTTGATTTGTTTTCCACTTTTTGCTCTAAACTGGTTGACCCCATGATTCAATTGTATTCCATCTGAACTTGGAGGTTTGGCATTGTTTGGTATATTATCATTTGTTCTTAATGGTTGTCTAATTATACTATCATGCTGATCTTCATTGATTAGAGGCTTGTAACTTGAAACACTCAGCTGCTTGTCTTCTGCCTTCAAGTTTTGACCAACTGTGTGATGATAAGCTTTTCTATTGGATTCAGGAGTTGATTCCTTCACATTAGGTTCCTTACATTCTGAGACGGAAGCCTGGACCTGATTTTTTAGGTAGCTTCTGAGTAAGAGAAAATTCATGTGACTGTAATATCACGTGCCTTTGTATTTATTCTTCATACTAATGATCTATCCTATGCTGCTAATTATTTCTCAGGTACTGAGGATCCTCAAGTCAATAGTCAATGTAATTGCAGTGTCTAAGGTAATTGCGTCGGTACTCCTTCATATTGCTAGTGGAACTACTACATTGTATCTTCAAAAGACATTAAAAAAAATGGATCCAGTTATCGAAGGTTGTACCATGCTAATTCTTCAAAATGGCAGTTGACCTGCGTAGTGCTGCCGCATGGTTATAGACATCTACTGGAGCCGAAGTCTATATGGAATGCAGATGGAACACCTGAAGACTTCTCATTGGTGGAGCAGATATTGCACTTGGAAATACTAGATGTGAGTCCAATCCGTTATGGTGTTTGAATTATAATTGCTGACGGCTTTTAGCTATTTTCTTTATCCATCTTTCTCAATTACAATTTTTTGTACGAAGTATGATCCCCTTTTGATGAGAGAAAATTAGGTATGTCTGATAAACTTATGAAGTGTGTGTCGGCACTATAAATAGCATTGTTTGAATGGATTATATATACACTGTACCATTTTTGAGTTGTTGAAATGGCAAATATGAAATACAGAATTTGACTATTGTTGCAGTGTTTATTCATTGAGCATGTGTTGCCACTTTCAAAAATTGCAACCATTTCCCACTCCAGTTTGGCCCTTGTTTTACTGGATTGCTGCCCTATTTATGGATTTTGGTCAATTAGGAATATTCACTAACCATGACACCATGACACTTTCTGTATCCTTTCTAATATGTCCATCTTGTATTCTAGTGTTCTATGCAACAGTGTACCGGTGCCTCTATGGTTGTAACCATTGTATATATATGGCATATAAATGCTTGAATGCAGTACTTTCTGTAACAATTTTATTATATATGTTTTATCTTCAATTTCTTCTAACATCGTTTCTTTACATTTATGTCAGGTTGATATGTTTCGTGGAATTACTTTATGAGATGCTCCAATTTTTTGGCAAGTCTTTGGTGGGCAGTGGGACAGGTAGTTTTCTTGCACATCCCATATTTGATTCATCATAAACTGTTGGAGTTTTCTCACTGACTTCATTTCTTGATCTTCTTAAAGAGGAACTAACAAAGAACTATTTGATTGTATCAATTTGTTAATAAATCACAGAAATGTAAAAAAAGTTAGGTAGCAAGATCTAATCTAAACCTCGAAAAAACCTCGAAAAAAATAATAATTTTTTTGTCATGGTGTATGTTGTCTACTAATAATATTGTGTCAGTTGATTAGACTAGAAAAGGTTGGCTTCTAAATAGAAACATGAAAAGAATCTTCAGAATCTAAAAGATTTAAAATTAGTAGGAAAACAATGAAGTACATGAATGTAACTTTACCAAAAATTCAAAAATCAATGTATCCATGTTGATAGCCAAAGGATACATAAGAGTAACATATTTTTTTCTATTTAAAATCAATAATCCATCATGACGGAGACCTTAAGGAAGATATTCTGAATAAATCTTCAAAAAGGTTGTAGTGGTGAAAACCTATGAAGCACCCCTTTACTTGACTTTGATGCCATCCATCCATTGTTTATAGTGCCTTCCCGTTGAAGGATTTAGCTTCCATTACATATTGAAGTGTATCATCTTTCAGTAAAAGATTTCTTGTATCTCTATAGTACAACGACATTTCATACAGAATAATCAAGATGCTCATATCAACTACCTCTTTTGCTTTTGTTGTAGGTTGCAGACATGGGATGAGAGATTGTCAGACAGAGGGCAGGTTATGCTGGAGAAGATGGTGGGCTAGTTGTTGTCCGACATTATGTTTTGATGTATAAATTTTGGGTTTGGATCATTAGATATTAATGTTTAAGTGAAAGTTTGCTTTTTCGTAATTGCTACATAAATTTTGGATTTAGATCATTAGATATTATTGTCTAAGTGAAAGTTATGCTTTCTCGTATTTGCTGGATAAACTTAGGATTTGGATCATTACATATTATTGTCAAAGTGAAAGTTATTATTTTTCGTAATTGTTGGATCATTTGATATTGTTTTTCGTAATTATATCTTGTTGGATCAATGACGTCTTGTTCTTTTGTGGTTTGTTGTCAATGGTAAAATTTAGTACTATTAAAGCATGATTTGTTTTTTTAAAAAAATTGAAGAGAAATTAAGGCGTGCATAATATGTCCTAATTTATGTGTATTCAGTACTTTTTACGACATACGTTATATGTCCTAATTTATGTGCATTAAAGACGTGCATAATATGTCCTAATTTATGTGTATTCAGTACTTTTTAAGCCGTAATTGATGTCTAGTTTATACTTTCCACGACATACAAGAAATATCGTAATTTATTGTGTATACACGGCATCCATGGCATGCCATACAAACAGTATATTCACGGCATACATTGTATGCCGTAAAAACTAGTGACTTTTTACGACGCGGGCAAATATGGCTTTCACTGCGGCATACATTGAACGCCGTAAAAACTTTTTACGACATACTTTGCACGCCGTAAAAACCAATATTTCTTGTAGTGATGTATTTATATATACATTCATGCCTACATACAATACCTTGTATTACACTACAAGTACATATTCTTACATGCCTATATGCATATTTTTCATCTCATTATATAGGGTGAGTGAACTTGTGTATAGTGTTCATGGCAAGGATGAGTGAACATATTGCAAGTGTCAAGTTTAATGTATAACTGTGTGTGTGTTGTGTTAACAAAGTTGTGGCAGTAGTGATAGGGGGTGTGTGTGTGTGTGGACAGTGAGTGATAGGGGGTGTGTGTGTGTTTGCGGACAGTGAGTGATAGGGTTTAATTCTCAGGTTCATGGCATATAGAGTGTAACAGTATATAGTGAGGTTGTAATGATAACATGGCATTTGATTCAACATTCTCAGGTTTAAGGTTGGGATCCCAATCTCAGGTTTGTGTACAGCAGGGCTAAATAGGTTCAGTCAAACATGTTAATATAGCTAAAAATCTTAGGAATGCAACACATGACAAAATCAACCTAAAACTTAGGTTTTAACCTGTTCGAGTATCATTCTTATACGAAAACCCAAAATTACAACCCAAATCTTGAATCAGCATCAACCCAGCTATGTAAACATTAACCCAGACATGTATACATACTGAAACATAATAATTAACATTTTAATATCAATTTAAAACATTAAAACTTCCATTCAAACACTGCTCAGTATCAGGATTTTGTAACTCGAATACAAATAACCCAAAACATAAGTGAAAACCTAAATTAACATCAAATTAATATGTGACAGTGATTTATAGACAAGCATTCGTATCCAAGGGGTCTAAACGTGTCCAAACAAGTGGACATGAGGTGTCCAAAGCATACAAAATAGGGTGTATCAGACCCTGTGTTCAGACAGGCTCGTGCAGCCATGTCGACACGATTTAGACACGACACAGTGTCCCAGTGTCCTCGTGCTCGTGTACACATGTATAGGGGATCTAGGGCTAGGAGTCTAGCATCCTGACCCGAGTCATCGTCGTGTCTGTGCATGACATGACTCACTTGTCAGTCGAAGAAAATTGACAGTGCTAGTGTAGTGAGAAATTAGTGCGATCGAGATTTCTCTCGATCCACTTGACGAGATTGTCTCAAACGTCGTGTGTGTGCTGTCAGTGTTTGCCCGCACCCACACACCAAATTTCAGGTGTCGGGGTGCCGTGTCGTGTCCGCTAGAACACACGAGCCGCAGGGCACCGAACACACTGCTCGTCCTGCGTGTCCATGCCACAATTTTGGACATGGACACGACACGAAAGTATGCTCAGTCCTCACGAAAAATGATACATACATATAGATTTACAATTTTATAAAATTAGTTTTTGAAAACAACAATAAAAATGAGTGAGCTCCAAACCTAGCAAAGCCCAAAAATGAGTGAGCTCCAAACAGCCTTAAATAGGATTTAGGGCATTTACCTATTGGGAGAGATTCAATCGAAAAGCCCCAAAATGAGAAGTCCTCCTCCAATGGCCAAGTGAGCTCCAAACCTAGCAAGCAATCTCCCTTCAGCCTCTACTCCAGAAATGACCTCCAATGCAAGTGAATGTGATCAATTTGGTGGAGGAATGGTTAGATTTGTTGATTTGGGGAAGAACTATTAGGGTTTCTAAAGGAGGATTTCTAAAAGAGGCACGTGAATACTAAGAGACATTATATAGGGGTTGGGGTCTCCCTATGGGCTGCTTATGGTCGGCCACAATAGGTTAGGTTTAGGGTTTCTAAAGGGAAATGGCCATTGGCCTTGTACAATAGCTAGTTGTCTCAACTATCTAGCTAAAAGCCCAATAACACATAGCACCCAATCTCCTTATGAAACCTAGCCAAACTCAAGTCAACTTGAGCCAACATAAGTTAAATAAGGGTCCAACACCATTCTACCATGCTAACTAAGTCACCAAGGTCAAAGTCAAACTCTAGGCTAGTCTCCATAGTCTCAACTAGCAAAAGTCAAAAATTACAACACCAATGCAATAAATAATAAATAATTCACAAAATCATAATGACCAAAATACCCTCAAACTAAAATATGGTAGTGACAAATCTACCCTCCTTAAAAGAATTTCGTCCTTGAAATTGAAAGGCGAAACTGAACTGATGAGAAGGATAGACAATCATACCTCAAGGTCCAAAAAGATATGGGTATCGCTCACGCATCTCATCCTTCCGCTCCCAGGTAGACTCTCCTGGAGAATGATGCCTCCATGTGACGTGAACCAAAGGTATCACCTGGTTCCTCAGAACCTTCTCTTGTCGATCCAAAATCTCCACAGACTGCTCTGGATAGCTAAGAGTAGGTCCTATCTCAATCTCTGAGTGATCGAGTACATAGCTAGGATCTGCCACATACCATCTCAACTGCGACACGTGGAATACGTTGTGCACTCCCACTAGTGCAAGTGGCAAGTCTAGCCTGTAATCCATGTCACCGACTCTCCCGCTGATCACGAAAGGTCCGATGAAGCGCGGGCTAAGCTTCCTACCTCCACCAAAATGTATTGTACCACGTGTCGAAGATATCCTCAAGAAAACCAGATCTCCAACCTAATCACAAATAAGGCCTCAATTACTAATATGTTCAAACATGATCAAACAAAATCACAAACAAAATAACTTCTAATTCTAATTCTATCCCTAAGCTGTACCTGAAACTCCAAAGGTCTGCGGTGGCTATCGACCCAGTGTCGATATCTGTCCTGCGCCACGCGAAGCCGATCTCTGATGAGCTTCACCTTCTCGGCTGCATCTACAATCATCTCAGGTCCCAATAAAGCTCGCTCTCTAATGTCATCCCAAGACAAGGGTGTACGACATCTACGCCCGTACAGTGCCTCGAATGGTGACATCTCAATGCTGGCCTGAAAACTGTTATTGTATACAAACTCCACTAAGTACAGGTGATCCTCCTAGGATCCTCCAAAATCTAAGACACAAGTCCGTAGTATGTCCTCGAGTGTCTGAATAGTCCTCTCTGACTGTCCGTCCGTCTGAGGGTGGTATGCAGTACTAAACTTGAGCTGAGTGTCCAAACTAGTCTGCAGACTCCGTAAGAAATGGAAAGTAAAGTGGCTATCCTGATTCGAGATAATGCTCACCGGAACTCCGTATATTCTGACAATCTGCCGCATATACATCTCTACTAGCCTCTCAGTAGACATACCCACTTTAAATGGCAAAAAATGAGCTGATTTGGTCAACCTATCTACGATGACCGAAATCGCATCTTTCCCTCCTGGTATACGCGGCAATCCAGAAACAAAGTCCATCGTGATGTGCTCCCACTTCTACTCTGGAATGGGCAATGGCTGCAGCAAACCTCCTGGCCTCTACCTCTCTGCCTTGACCTGCTGATAGACCAAGCATCTGGCTACGAAGCGAGCTACCTCCTGCTTCATCCCATACCACCAAACATGCTCCCTCAGATCCCTATACATCTTGTTGGCACCTGATGTATAGAGTACTGAGATCGGTGGGCCTCCTGCATGACCTGCTCCCGAAGCTCTATGCTTGGCACACACAGTCTGGAACCATACCTCAATGTGCCATCCTCTGCCAGAATAAACTCATCATCCACCAATCCTGCTCGAACCTGCTCTCGAATACACCGCAGAGCAACATCCTCGAACTGAGTCGACTTGATCTTCTCCATCAAGTCTGACTGAATCTGAAGGCCCCACATCTGCATCTGAACTCCTGGTACAACCACCTCGATCCCCAGGCTCTCCAAATCTTCTAGCAAGTGACGATCCATCATCAAACACATGGCTGTCGGATACCTACTCAAGGCATCGGCAACCACGTTGGCCTTTCCTGGGTGATACTGCAAGAAAATGTCGAAGTCCTTCATCAACTACAACCATCTGCGCTGCCTCATGTTGAGCTCCTTCTGTGTAAACACATACTTCAAGCTCTTATGATCTGTAAAGATCTCCACCCGCTCTCCGTATAAATAGTATTTCCATAACTTTAATGCAAATATAATTGCTGCCAACTCCAAGTCATGGGTAGGGTAGTTCTTTTCGTGGGGACGTAACTTCCTGGAAGCATAGGCAATCACCTTCCCAAGCTGCTGCAAGATACAACCCAAACCCTTCCCTGAGGCGTCACTGTAGATAGTGAACCCTCCTAATCCTGATGGCAATGTCAGAATCGGAGCTGTCGTCAGCCACTTCTTTAACTCATCAAAAGCGACCTGACACTCCTCTGACCAGATAAACTCTGCGTCCTTTCGGGTCAGCCTAGTCAATGGCTCTGCAACCTGCAAAAAATCCTGTACAAACCAACTATAGTAGCCTGCCAATGCCAAGAAGCTCCTGATCTCCGCTACTGAACTCGGTGCTGTCCAAGCCTCAACTTCCGTGATCTTCTTCGGGTCAACTAAGATCCCATCTCCAGTCACCACATGACCCAAGAAGTCAACTCTGTCCAGAAAGAACTCACACTTTGAGAGCTTGCCATAAAGCTCCTCCCTCATGAGAGTCTCCAGAAGCACTCTCAAGTGCTCCTCCTCGGTCTTCGAGTACACTAGGATATCATCGATGAACACCACCACGAACTTGTCCAAGTACTGGTGGAACACCTTGTTCATCAGGTTCATGAATACCGCCAGGGCATTAGTCAACCCAAACGGCATCACCATGAACTCAAACTGGCCATATCGTGTCCTGAATGCAGTCTTCGGGATATCCACCTTCTTCACCTTCACCTGATGGTAACCTGATCTCAGATCAATCTTAGAAAATACCCTCGGCCCACTCAGCTGATCGAAGAGATCATCGATCCTCGGTAACGGATACTTGTTCTTGATTATGAGGTTGTTGAGTGCCCTGTAGTCGATACACATCTTGACCGACCCATCCTTCTTCGGTACAAAGAGTACCGGTGTATCCCATGGTGAAGAACTCGATCGGATGAAGCCTTTGTCTTGCAGATCATCTACCTGCTTCTTCAACCCTACCAGCTCGCTGTTGTTTACCCTATAGTCGTACGGAGATATCGGCTCTGTGTCGGGCACTAAGTCTATAGAGAACTCCACTTCTCTATCTGGTAGTAGTCCTGGCAAATCCTCTAGAAATACGTCCATGAACTCCGCTATCAAAGGGTGTGGCACTGCCTGCTCCTCAACTGATACTCCACAGAAAACTCTGCTGCTCTGCTCCGCCTGCCGCCGGGTAAACTCGAACTCTGGCTCTCCGGGTGCCCTGAAAAGAACTCTACCCCCGCAGCAATCTATGCTGACGTGGTGCCTGCTCAACCAATCCATATTGAGTACGATATCGTAGTTCGGCAATGGCATCACGAGCAGACTCACATCCAACTCTCAGCCTCCTAAATCAACTCTCCGACCCTTGTAAATGTTACTAACGAGGATAATACCACCTCCGGTCATGATCTTGCAAGTCATAGGCAATGATTCAGATACAAGGTGGTGTTTAATAGCAAAAGATACAGATACGAAGCTGTGGGAAGCCCCAGAATCGAACAATACAAAAGCTGGAATGGAGTCGAGGAGAATAGAACCTGCGTTCAGCTCTCTGATAGCCTCTGCGTCCTCAGCTGCCATGGCAAAAGCTCGCCCCTGCTGACCTATCCTGGCCTGCTACTGATGTTGTATAAACCTCAGCTGCTGAGTCTGCAAGGGTCCCTTCTGCTGCACTACTAGAGCCCTGGCTCCCGCTCCCTGAGCAGCTCGTCCTGAAGACATGGAACACTCCTTCAGTTGGTGCTCCGTCGAACCGCAGAGTAGGCACCTCCCGAGCCTTTTCCTGTAGTTATTCCATACATGCCCTGGCTTCTTTCAGAAGCCACAACTAACAAGCTGCTGCCTGAGTGCCTGTGGCTGAAACCTCGGCTGCTGCTACTACACCTGCTGGAAAGGTGCATGGCCCTGCCCCTGGAACTGCTATGGCTGGAACTACCTCTGCTGTTGCTGGTGCTGCTGCTGAAAGTGAGGCCTCTTAGCCTGGCCTCCGCTGCTGCTGGCTCCATGAGCGTCTCATCCCCTCCTGAGCTTCAGCTCAAGATCATCCTCTGCTGCTAGGGCAACCACCAGAATCTTCTCAAAAGTGGCACTCCGGTCACTCTTGGTCAAGGACTTGACCTCCTTGACTAATCCCTTTCGGAATCTCTGGGCCTTCGCTGTCTCACTAAGTCCCTCAACAAATCTGCCCAGACGGTAGAACTCCCAAGCGTACTCCTCGATAGTCTGACTGCCCTAAACTAAGCTCTCAAACTGTATCTCCAGGGCACCAAGAGCTGTGTCAGGGAAAAACTTCTCCTTGAACAGCTTCTTGAAGGCTCCCCAAGTCTGTCCCTCTGTACCGACCCTCGGGTCCGTCTGGTACCAGGTGCGGGCCAGGTTCTGTATCTGACTACCTGCCGCCTCAATCTGTAGTCGTACTGGAATCTCCGCCAGCCGGAAGATCCCCTCGATGTGCTCTATCCAGTCATCCG
Organism: Iris pallida; assembly: GCA_029216955.1. Lineage (NCBI taxonomy): Eukaryota > Viridiplantae > Streptophyta > Magnoliopsida > Asparagales > Iridaceae > Iris > Iris pallida. The sequence continues at coordinate 4,038,307 of JANAVB010029820.1, read as the reverse complement.
CATACAGAATCCCCTCTGTGCCGCGGAAGTCCCATGGACGCATCTTCTGGAAGTCCTGAATCCCGGGTGTCCTCGGCTGATACTGCTGCACCTGGACTGCCTGGGACTGCACAATAAATCTCTCCATCGTCGTCAGGGCAAGCTGATGGGCTTTTCTATGCCCTGTTGAAAATGAGTGGACTGCTGTCGCTGGGCCTCCACCATCCTCTGAAAGAAGGCGAACAGCTGCGCTGCGTCAACCGATCCCGAATGCGGCTGCTGCTGAGAGAATTTAGGAATGACGAAGGAAGGTCTCTGTACAGGCGGAGGTGCACCTCCAAATGCAGCAGAAATGCCAACCTGAGCTGGCATAACAGGAGCTGCGGTCTCGAGGCCCTGCTGAACATGATAAGAGGTGGCCGACCTCTCGATAGTATCCCCCAGACCGGAGCGATGAGATCGTGTCTCTATAACCATCCTAAAGACAAATCAAACAAGAAGCAATTATTGAGAATGAAGCAAAAAATCAAAGGAGGACAGTTTATTTATTCAAAAGAAAGCATTTAATCAACAAGAATTTAGATGGCAAGTATTGGATTAGAGTTTTCCTAATGTGATTGAGTACCTCAAAACTATATCCTATATCCTACTGCAGGCTGTAGTGATACTCAAGTTCGAATACCACTACAATTCTAGACCTGCATGGGCTACCACTAAAAATGTGTCATGATCCGCACCCAGTGTAGGGGCACAAGAAGTGGGTACATCTAGCCTACGCCACAGTATCGGCGGTAGAATGCTGTTCTAGGTCACATACATCTAACAATGATAAGGTACCTGTACAATATATACTCTCCGAACGGAGGACAATACAGAAATGTACAACTCAATCACAGCTAAGGTAGAAGTACGATAAGATAGATAGATAGATAGATAAGAAAGTCACCAAGTGAAATACAACGGGAGAAGAAGTCTAAGTGTCTAAAATAACATCTCCACAACATCCCAAATAACACAATATCCCAAATAAATACATAATGTATCCAAAATAAGATAAGACAATAAAATAAGATAACTAGTCTAGCTAACTAGCCTAGACTACTGGGATAATGTCCTCTACAAGGACTGGGTCCTCCTGGGAGTCCAGCTCGCTAGTGTCATCTAGGCCTGCTCCGTAGTACGTAGGACAGAACTCCTCAATATCATCTGTAATATTTTAACAGGTCTGGTCAGGATAGGAACGAGCACAATACATCTCACGCAGTTCATATCATGACAGAAAATGTAAGCAGGCTATAGAGTAAGATACATGAAACGCTGAAGAATATACATGAAGTAAAAAAGATAACTGTAAGGAAATATCTACTATAAGTAAAGAACTATCAGTGGCTAGTGATGTAGAGTACAAGATAGACATATCACTGGCTTGAATTTGCATATGATTATACTAAAGAGTTTGCACATGATTACACTACTTTGGAATTGTTCACATGACCATTTATACTCCACCGTACCCCAATCAATACACAAGGATGCAGACAAGTTATGTTATTGTACATAATTTCACAAGGGGGCCCATAAATGGGTGCATATGAAGTATACATGAGGGGCCCTGTGAACATGAGAGTACATGAATCACAAGAGTGCACATGAATGATTAAAGCACATGAATACATGATGTACGTGAAAAGCACATGACATGACGTATCCCGATGCTCCTGAAAGGGATAACATCTCATAAAAGAATCTATATACTACCAATCCGTGTTAACAACGTGACAACATCAAGTAAAGTAATCTCGAGCATAAATATAAATCCTAACATGTATGAAACGGTCAGAAAATGTACTCGTCTGATATCCTGAGTGTCCGATGAGTATAGATGTCCAAACAGAGTAGATGAGTCCTATTTAGAGCAACACGGGTCACAACATGTCCGAAAAGGTAATATTGAACATTACAATGCATTCTATATGATTTCTAGGTCATTCTAGACTAAAGTCAACTCTTGGTCAACTTATAAAGTCAAACTAGGTCAACCAAGCTATTCTAGGTCTAATTCTAGGCTAACAAGTCATTCTAGGCCTAACCAAGCCTATACTAGCAATCAAACACATTACCAAGCCAAAATGAACCACACAAGTCTATACACTATACCTAAATACATATATACATACATGTATACATACATACATTACATGTATTCTTACATTACATCTATACATTACATACATTACATTATTCATGCATTACATTATATACATGTATTCATAAATACATGCCTACATACAATACCTTTCATTACACTACAAGTATACATTCTTACATGCCTACATGCATATTTTACATATCATTATATAGGATGAGTAAACTTGTGTATAGTGTTCATGGCAAGGGTGAGTGAACATATTACAAGTGTGAAGTTTAATGTATAACTGTGTGTATTGTGTTAACAAAGTTGTGGCAGTAGTGATAGGGTGTGTGTGTGTGGACAGTGAGTGATAGGGGGTGTGTGTGTGTTTGCGGACAGTGAGTGATAGGGTTTAATTCTCAGGTTCATGGCATATAGAGTGTAACAGTATATAGTGAGGTTGTAATGATAACATGGCATTTGATTCCACATTCTCAGGTTTAAGGTTGGGATCCCAATCTCAGGTTTGTGTACAGGAGGGCTAAATAGGTTCAGTCAAACATGTTAATATAGCTAAAAATCTCAGGAATGCAACACATGACAGAATCAACCTAAAACTCAGGTTTTAACCTGTTCGAGTATCATTCCTATACGAAAACCCAAAATTACAACCCAAATCATGAATCAGTATGAACCCAACTATGTAAACATTAACCCAGATATGTATACATACTGAAACATAATAATTAACATTTATCAATTTAAAACATTAAAATTTCCATTCAAACACTGCTAAGTATCAGGACTTTTCAACTCGAATACAAACAACCCAAAACATAAGTGAAAACCTAAATTAACATCAAATTTATATGTGACAGTGATTTACAGATATGCATTCGTGTCCAAGGGGTCTAAACGTGTCCAAACAAGTGGACACGAGGTGTCCAAACAAGTGGACACGAGGTGTCCAAAACATACAAAATAGGGTGTATCAGACCCTGTGTTCAGACAGGCTCGTGCAGCCATGTCGACACGATTTAGACACGACACAGTGTCCCAATTTCCTCGTGCTCGTATACATATGTAGAAGGGATCTAGGGCTAGGAGTCTAGCACCCTGACATGAGTCATCGTCGTGTCTGTGCGTGACACGACTCACTTGTCAGTCGAAAAAAATTGACAGTGCCACTGCAGTGAGAAATCAGTACGATCGAGATTTCTTTCGATCCACTCGACGAGATTGCCTCAAACTTCATGTGCGTGCTGTCAGTGTTTGCCCGTACCCACACACCAAATTTTAGGTGTCGGGGTGCCGTGTCTTGTCTGCTAGGACACACGAGCAGTAGGGCACCAAACACACTGGTCGTGCTGTGTGTCCATGCCAATTTTGGACATGGACACGATACGAAAGTTTGCTCAGTCCTCATGAAAAATGATACATACATATAGATCTACAATTTTGTAAAATTAGTTTTTGAAAACAGCAATAAAAACTTTATTGAGGCATTTCGACAAACATATAGGCATAGCCACTGATACGTGTCCGATACGAACACCAAACCAGTTCCATTTTCTACCAAACTATACCTACAGCTAGGGGACACCTAGATGGATGCATCTATGGAAAGAAAACAGAAATTAAATAGGATTTAGGGCATTTACCTATTGGAAGAGATTCAATCGAAAAGCTCCAAAATGAGAAGTCCTCGTCCAATGGCCAAGTGAGCTCCAAACCTAGCAAGCAAGCTCCCTTCAGCCTCTACTTCAGAAATGACCTCCAATGTAAGTGAGTGGGATCAATTTGGTGGAGGAATGGTGAGATTTGATGATTTGGGGAAGAACTATTAGGGTTTCTAAAGAGGGATTTCTAAAAGAGGTAAGTGAACACTAAGAGACATTATATAGGGGTTGGGGTCTCCCTATGGGCTGCTCATGGCCGGCCACAATAGGTTAGGGTTAGGGTTTCTAAAGAAAAATGGCCATGGGCCTTGTACACTAGCTAGTTGTCTCAACTATCTAGCAAAAAGTCCAATAACACATAACACCCAATCTCCTTATGAAACCTAGCTATACTCAAGTCAACTTGAGTCAACTTAAGTTAAATAAGGGTCCAACACCATTCTACCATGCTAACTAAGTCATAAAGGTCAAAGTCAAACTCTAGGCTAGTCTCTATAGTCTCAACTAGCAAAAGTCAAAAATCACAACACCAATGCAAAAAATAATAAATAATTCACAAAATCAAAATGACCAAAATACCCTCAAACTAAAATGTGGTAGTGACACTTGTCGACAAGGAGGAGTTTCCACGAGCGGCAACCCTGGGCGCCATAGGACCGAGTCGTCCTGGGGGGAAACACGGTATAGCCGAAGCTAGACGAACCGCTCGGGTTATTCGGGAACTTTCAACGGGACTAGCTACTTACGTTGAAAGGGTCGCCAAATAGCAAGGCTATAGTCCAAGATAGCTTGTGATTTTAGTAACCAATTCATATAGATGGGTCGGCACGGGCGAAAATTCGCGTGTGTGCCTTTGGATTGAATCAAGTTGAATGTGTGTACAGTTTGAACACAATATTTGGGCCTAAGATTTGGCATCAACATAGGCGACGTGCTTCAGCACGAGTTGTGGCATCGAGTCTTAAGTTGTTGACATAGAGTTGTACAAGTTGGGTTTGAGTCATCTCGGGTTTAAGTCAGGAATCGCCGCAAGGCAAAGTTGGTTAAGTGATACTAAGTTCACAAGTCTCGATTGGGTCAGTCGGTGATCAAAGTATCAAAGGCCGCGAGACGGTGATATGGTTAAGTTTCACTGAGTTGCGAGACATGGCCTCAATAAGGACTTATAGCACGGTCACATGGAAATGGAGTCTTATCATATAGTTACGTCTCTGATTATGGGCCGAAAGGCAAGCACGACTTGATAGGTTAACGTTATTGGTACGAGAAGGGTCTAGAGGCAAAGTACGAGTTGACATTGTTGTTGCAAGCACGGGATGGTCAAGAGACACAAGTAGGCCAAGACGTCTGTCCTAAAACTGATCCTAAGGCAAGACTAGTAAGACAATCATAAAGGGACTATGTTGCACAAATTAAATCAAACATATTGGTTTTGTATGGGTGGACAAGGAGCTCATTCCACCAGTACAGTTGAGTACTGACACCCACACAGTGTTTATGTGCAGGAACAGGTAGAAGCTCATGGTATGGAGCTCGCTTGGATGTGTCGAGTGTCATGCCCCAGAACCAGAATACTGGAGAAAGGAGGACAGACACAGCCAGCTACGTATATTGAAGTGAATCTCACCCCGATATACGGTCACGGCTGTCTAGATACATGAGGGTTTAACTACAAGCCAATATCCTCTTAAGGTCAAGAACAAGCCTAGTGTCTCAATCTGAAGCAAGCAAGTAAATGTAATAAGATGGTAGATCATCAGACATACAAAGTAAGGCGTCCCATACATTACATATTCTAATGATCATGAAGCTAGTCTTACAAAATACAAAGACTAGCAAGAGTTTAAGTCATACATGATCAACCCTAGGATTTGTCAACCATGATACAGCCATTAGGCAGATAGGAATATAATTTAACATGAGCTAACACTTGCTCGGCGGCTAAACGCCTCAAAAGAATAATTTATAATCGAGTGGGAGAGCAAAATAAAACCCACTCATTGCCAGGGTTGCGCCTAGTGTTCACCATCTGGCTGGAAGGCTGGAAGATCCTCGGATGTTACTCTGAAATCTGGCCATACAAAACCAGCTGGGTCAGACCCCAGAAAGAACAAGTGCCACAAGGGAGGCTTCACTTAAGAACTAAAACCAGCATATTAGCACATGAACAAAAATAATAATAGGAAAACTTGAAATGTAAATAAGGCAACAAATGGCGAGAGGAAGAGAAACTATTCCGGAAGCCAGGTTACAATCCTTAAACCAAACAAGGACCGGGGTTGTAACCCTTCGCCTGAATAGAACCGGGTCTCTAGCCATTTATTGCTAAGATTAAAGCGTAAGCAAACATGTCCTGAGATAGCCATATACTAGATCTAGACAAGACTAGACAGGATTGGACTCCATCCAACATTCACGGCCAAGCAAAGAATACGGCTTGATACTTTAACTAACTAGGATTATCACAAGCCTAGTTACTAGCAAGATGCATCGAGATGTTCCAACAGCCACAAGCCCTGCAGTCTTAATCCAGGTTATCCGGTCACAAGTTGAGAGAGTTTGATTAGGTGACTTGGGGGTGCAACACACGACGGTGCGCTGGAAATGTGCCCTACTCGATGGCAGGCTACAAGTCCAATTAGAGCGCCCAGATAACGGGACTGCCTGTAGCTTAGAATCTCTTCATAGACTACTTGATTAATCTAGTCATTATCCTAGCTAGATTCAGTACGAATCCCCGACCGTAGAAATCAGAAATTTATATCCTAGACATGATGCATGATGAGACATGTAGCTTGTACTGATACAATCAAAAGAAATCATCCACGGTGTCAAGACGAGAGTTATATGTTACTTGTCAAGATTACATGTCATGTTTACTTGTCAAGAGTGCGCCGCAATGGGCCACTATCATGTCATTTATCATGTCAAGGTTACCTGCCATGAGTGCGTCACGACGGGCCACTATCATGTCATTTATCTTGTCGTATTCATATTATCATATCAATATTACTTGTCAAGGGTGCGCCACAACGGGCCACCATCATGTGCTATCATTTCATTAACATGTCATGCTCACATCGTGTTCATGTCGAGTTCATATCGAAAAGGCGTAAGGATATAAAATGGGTGCAAAAATCATAAAAAAGGAAATTGGAGATATTATGCGCCCAAGGGGTGCATGCGCCCAGGTTTATGTGCCCACATATATGATTGAGGCAGGGGGATATCATAGAGAGACAATGGATTGGGAAGGCATGCACCTGGAGCTATGCGCCCAGGGCTATGCACCCACATATATGCGCCTGCATATATACGCCCAAAGAATGGAGCCAGGATGACTTGGAGAAAGTCAAGAGACTCACTCTATGACAAGTGTGCTGGCAGGGACTATGCGCCCAAGAAAAGAGACGATGCACCTGTGCGCATGCAAAGTTATGCGCCCAAGAAAAGAGACGATGCACCTGTGCGCATGTAAAGTTATGCGCCCAAGTCAGGGAGGGCCTAGGCAACATGCACCCATGGTGGCATGTGTCTAAGAGAAGGGAAGTCTGGGACACATGCGCCCAAGAGGAGGCATGCACCCAGGGGATTATGTGCCCAGCGCCCATGCGCCCACACAACTCGTGGGCGCATAGTTATGCGCCAGCACTGTAGAAGGCAGGAAGCTTGGGCGCATATATAGGGCTATGCGCCCAAGGCTAAAGTCCCTGTGGGCGCATAAAATGCCATGTGCCCACACTGTTCTTCTTCTCCAAAATTCCGAGAAGAAGGCCATGGAACCCATGAACTTCAAACTCCCATAACTTGGTCAAAATACAATAAAATCTAACTTTTCAAAAGTCTAAGTTGTGTAAAATCGAATTCTCTACCACATGGAACTCTTAGTTTTCAAAAACAAGATGGTTTGATAGATCAAAACCCAAGAAAACTCCAAAAAGGTGCAAAGTTAGATCTACACAAATATATACATAAAAATTCAAAATGACAAGAACTAAAGTAGCTTAGAATGTTGCATATAAGAGATTAGAACAATAAAATAGAGGGTTCCTTCATAAAGCAAGTTGCACTTGCCTATGGAGGAGGAGAGGTTTTAATGGAGAAGAAGAAGAATTTATGAGAAATAATGAAGAGAGAGAAAAGTAGGTGGGTTTATAAAGGAAAAAGGGGAGGGTTTAACATGATGAACCAAAGGGAATAAACCAAGCCAAACCAAAATAAACCAAGTCAAACCATGATATGCCCTGATGAACCTAAGCAAGATTAAACCAAAATTAGCTAGCAGGACAGGAGAAGAAAAATACGTGTCAGGATTTCGTATACGTATACTGGAAATACGGATAATGAAAAACGGGGATGTCATCGAGGCACGGAGTTCCTTGGCGATTCGAGGCGTGCGGCCGCATGGAGTCAGGACTTATACGGGACATAATGTATAGACGTCGCCTATCTGAAGCATCCGCTGGCTCGAGACATGTATTGAGAGATGAGAGAGAGCTGAGTGACTTGTAATGTAAGAAGAGTGAGCTTGAGTGATTGTAATCTTGGTCATGTGCCCTATTCTAATCCTTGTTTCAATATCAATAAAATGCATCTTTTGAATGACTTGTGTTTTGTTCTAAATTTTTGCTGCTATTATTCAATGTCTCTGCTTCGGACTTCTCTGCGACGACCCCGTCGCAGCCGCTGTAATCGACCATTATGGAACCCACCTTGCACGAGCACAATCTAGGCTCGTGCGGCATCACGCCTTAGCGAGGACGATCGCTCCTACGGTAACGGGGCATGACAGTTACGGACTCTATGGTTTATCATAGCCTTGCTTACTAGTATGACGAGGATTCTGAGTATAATGATTTTGGACAGACATATATGATTATCAGATTGTATCTTGAGAAGGTTCTTAGAATATATCATCTCTACCTTTTGTTTCAGTCTTTATCAAAAAAAAATTATTTTGTTTCATCATCAATTAACTTAGGAGTAGGGATAGTTTTAGTTATTTAGTCTAATTATTTGTAGAACTTTATTTAGTTATAATTCTTTCGTAGTATAATGATTTGATAGCTTGTATTGGAGCTTATCTTTGAAATGATAGTCTAGTTTTGACATTAGAACAGTAAACCTTGTAGTTTATGATTACCAGTTTTCACGTGGGGTGTTAGTCTGCTCAGGAGATAGTGACCCCTCCGATTGATAAGAAGGATAGTAGGATGTATATATAAATGGTCAGAACAGTATATAAGAAAATTTTAAAGATTTGGTGAAGATTTTAATATTTAAGAAGGATGATATTGAAGGTATATGTGAAGGAAATACGAAGGTTGATTTTATAATGGAGAGTAAGTCCTGCATGACATAGTTGTATTAGCTCCAAAAGATTTTGAGGACAGTGATTTGAACAAGTTTGAGGATTTCATAAACATTGATCTAGAGATTTTGGATCCAAGTTGGAACAAGGTGTATGAATTTAAATTTTGGGATGATTAAGTTGGTAGGGGAGAATAAGATCAAATAGAAGGAAGAAGAGTTTTAACAATATCATGATTCATAAGAAATGCCTTACGAATTTAGGCCCTACTTCCAGGAGGGGGCTCTAGTTCTCAGACCTAGTTGGAGGTGAGTTTTAACCTAAACCTTAGTATGTCTTTTGGAGATATTTTGATACACCCCTTACTTGAATGTTTTGATACCTTGTGATTGCCTAGTAATGTCATATGGTTAGTATAACTAGATGAGACCCCAGACTGACATTACATGCCATGACCCCGTAGGTTGCTCTTTCAAATTGTATGATTTAGATAAGTTTCTGAGACTATGATTGTTGGGGATGTGACCTTAAGAGGGGTACGACCACCTTAAATTTCGAGTAAGAAATTCTTCTAAGGGGGGTAGACTTGTAACCACCACTTTTCTAAAATGAGGGTAATTTTGAACTTTTGTAAAATTAACCATGTTTGTTTTTAAATAATATATTTAAATCTTGTTAATGAATAATTGGTGAATTTAGATTATTTAAATACTAATTAAATTGGTGTATTGTAATTTTGGTGTTCTACTAGTATAACCCTAGAACTACTTAGCCTAGAGACTAACCATGACCATGGGGACCTATCCCATGTGATTAGAGTAGCTAATTACCACTTTTTAGGCTAAAGATATTTTGATCATTTTGTGACTTTTGTTTTAATTTAAATTTTGATTAATTAATAATGTGCTAATTGAAATATTAGGCCTTAACCTAGAATTGCCCTAATCTAGATGTTAATCATGAGCCTAGATATTTCATTAGTAGCTTCCAACTAGATGACAAGGTTAGTAATATCTAGATATTATGGCTAAGTAGATATTTAGCTTAAAACCCACTTGTCATGACCACCCAACAATATGATTAGGACTAGCCTAATTGAACTTTAGTTAGTCTCTACCAAGATTAGAAGAATTAGTTAGAAGGCTTAACTAATTCTTCTAATTAGGAAGAGAGGTTTAATCCCTAACTTGTCATGACTAAAGAGAGGGGTGTAGTAGACCTTTTTCCTTGCCCAAAACCCTAATCCAAACATCATATGGCAGCCCAAATTTTTATAAAGCCCCACTTCATCTTCTTTCTCTTTCCATTTTCATTTCAAGCCCCAATTTAGGAGCTTTTTTCCCCAAATTGTTCCTACACCCAAATTTTCTCTAAATTGAGCCAAATTCATTTTATTCTCTCCTCTTAGAGAGAAGAAGCCTCTATTGGGTAGCTAAGAAGGGATTGGAAGGATTTGGAGCCTTAAAGTTGGTGGAGATCTAGATCTAGGAATTTTACATTGGAAATCCATCTCCCTTTTGGTATGAGCTCTCTAAACCCTTCAATTTCATTTTATTAGTGTAACTACATTCATTTAGGATCCCATTTGTATTAGGATACCATTAGAGAGGAGTTGTGGCTCTCCTCTTCCTATTTGAAGGTTTTTCCCATTTTATTTTGATATAAATTGGGAGAAATCGAATCTGTGACCACCAAGTGTTCGATACGTGTCCCCAAAGAAACTTTCGTGTCCTTTTTTAGTCGAGATTGGGTGTTTGTGTCCTAAATAGAATACGTGGTGTTGTGTCATGGTATCTCATGATACTCATGGTTCGATTTGGGTATATACCTGTGTCTTTTTTGTCCCAAAACAACCAAATTCGTCATAATATTTATCCATGTTTTTAGTAGCAATAGCAACTTAGAAATGCCATAACATTTAGCTCAGAACGTCGATTAATCTTCTATTTTTTTTAAAAAACTGTATTGAAATTAGATTTCCAAATTTATACATTAACAGGCCAAAATCACTTTACAACTTTCTGTAAAATTGTTTGAGTGTCAGCTGTACGAAAGACGAACGCATTTTGGTATTTTCGCAATTTTGGGAGCTTCCGGACACGAAAATGCGATCAGTTTGAAGTTTCGGAAAGCTAACACGAAGGGCTATGACATACTTTAATCCTAGAATTTAGTGAAGGCCCAATTGGTACAGTATTGATTTTAAGTAGAAAAGTGAATATAGGTATCATAGGTTGTCGAGTATATATATATATATATATATATATATATATATATATATATATATATATATATATATATATATATATATATATATATATATATATATATATATATTATTGTTAGGTAATATGTGTTAGTTAGTATGTGTTAATGTTGATACAAATGGTTATCAAGTGAACAAAATATAGATAAGTTTTGTGTCAAGGTGTTAAAGTTTTGGACAAGGTACTAGTATGATACTTGGGTACCATGAGAATATTGGTATCATGACACTTAAGTATCATGAGTAAGGATACGTGAGTATTGAGACTTGAGTAAGGTATCCTATTTGGTATCAAGTATTAGTATTAGAGTTAGTTGGATAAGTATCTAGGAGGATAAGGTATTTATCAAGTTACTAAAATATTGGGTATTAGAAATAGGTAACAAATAATATTTGTGTGTGTTTGTGTTTGTGTGTGTGTGTGTGTGTGTGTGTGTGTGTGTGTGTGTGTGTATTATATATTGTATAATGGTATGGGATTTAGATATATGTTATATGATATATATAGCTATATGTATATATGTAGTAACCTAGTCTACTTTATGATAGTCTTGAGATTAGCCTAGATTTGATCCAATAGCTTTAAAGGACTAGTTTGACTAGAGTTTGACCAAACCAGAGAATATGGACCTAGTTTGACTAGAATGTTGAACAAGGTTGACCAACGGTTGACTCGACCTAGGTTGACCTAGAATCATATAGATTGCATTGTATACTTCAGTTATTTCATATTGAACACATCATAACCTGTGTTGCTCTAAATAGGACTCAGTTACTCCTGTACGGACATCTATTCTCATCCGTCGTTCAGGATCTCAGGCGAGTACATTCTCTGTTCGTTTCATACTTGTTAGGATCTATATTCTTGCTCTATACTACTTTACTTGATGCTGATACTTGTTATTATGGATTGGTACTACATGGATCTTTTCATGCGATGTTATCTCCTTAGCGGATACATCGGGTATTTCGTGTTCGTGTACTTTATCATGGGCATCGTGTACTCCTTGTATTCGTGTTATTTGTGTACAAATCATATAAAATCATGTACTCTCATGTGCCACATGATCTTCGTGTACAAACTAAACTTTCTATACAACAATATAACTTGACTGGATCCTTGTGTATTGATCGGGGACGGGGGAGTAGAAGTGGTTATGTGATTACTCTATTAGTTTACTTGTGTACAACCTCTGTAGATTACTCGTGTATAATATCGTACTGGTTACATAACCATCTTGTGCTTTGAATCGCTAGTCACTTACGGTTCTTACTTATCATACAAATATTTCCAGTTTACTATATCTCTCTTATCTTTCATGTACATTCTTACAGTTCATGTATCTTACTTTGTTGCTTGCTTTACATTTTCTGCCATGATATAAACTGCGTGAGAGATTTTGTGCTCGTTCCTGTCCTGTCTGGACCTGTTAAAAATATTACAGATGACATTGAGGAGTTCTGCCCTACTTATTACGTAGCAGGCCTAGATGACACTTATGAGTTGGACCCACAGGAGGATCCAGCTCTAGCTGAGGACATTGTCCCTATTGCTTAGGCTAGATAGCTAGGCAGTTTATCTTATTTTATTATGTTATTTGTATTTGACATCTGAGTTGTATTATTTGTGGATGTTGAGATGTTGTGTCGTTTAGACACTTAGACTTATTTCCTTCTGTTTGTATGTTCTCTTTTGAGATATCATATCTATCATATCGTACTATTTCTACCTTAGAATTGTGATTGAGTTGTACCTTCTGTATTGTCCTCCGATTGGAGAGTATATCTTGTACAGGTATATTTATAATGTGTTAGATGTATGCGACCTAGGACAGCGTTCTACCGCCGACACTGCTGCGTAGGCTGGATGTACCCACGTACTCGTACCCCTAAACCGGGTACGGGTCGTGACACATGGTACCCGTTAAGGATTCTTCTTCTGATACAGGTTCGAAGGACACCATGTAATTTTTCGTGTGGCGCTTATTTTTAGAATATTTCTTTTGACAGGATGAAGAGTTCATCCAGAAACCCAAGCCAACACGAGATTGATTGTGTGGAAGGCATAGAGAAAGAGGTATTGGAGATCCTTTTCCATGATTCAAGCCGGGGGCCTTCTGTAGATCATATCCCGTCTTTGTCATTAGTTCACGGGATTGTGGACTATACGAATGGAAAGCTGGTTGATATTTGTCCTCTAACTTTGGCAGTGTTCTTTCAGAGGAAGAAGAAGAATCTGCCACTGAGATGAAGGTCTCAGTTAAAGGTAGAAGACAATGGTCACCCAATGAAGTCATATGACATAACTTGTATTTGGTCGTCTTCTTGGTCTTTGTGGATGAAGAAGGTGCTTCAAAATCAGCTACTAAATACGGATGGATCCACATGATTTCTCTCTTATTGGTAGACAGAGGAACAAGACCATCAGTTCGTGCAGGTGGAAGATTAACAATCTCTAGAGTGGTTCTGGGGATGGGGACGACACCATTCTGCACAAGTTGAGCAGAAAAAATCGTCAAACTGTAGAGAGACGACATTAGCCGTTACAGTTTTTTTGTCTTGTTGGAGAGTGATTGTACCAGAATTGACTATCTCCTGGATCTTGTCTTTGAGTACGTAGCATGCTCGAGTCGGATGTCCGATAAACCTGTGGTAAATACAATATTTAGGGTGGTCAGTTTTACCAACTTCCTCTGGCCGTTTTGTATCCGACAGCTGAAGTTTATTGCTCTTGATTAGGCAATCAAAGATGCTCATGACATCATCTTCATCGAATGAGTATTCTTTTTTCGGACGTGGTGCTCTCTGTGGTGGTGCCGTTGGGGTAGGTGTTGATTGACCTATATTGACGGCTAGGACTTCTTTACCTTTGACATTGATAGCCAAAGTCTCCTTGCCCTTGCGGTTGTTCTGACGGCCACCGCTATTTGATGTAGCATGTTCATCTCTGTCAAGATTAGGCATCTGAATACCTAATTGTTTAAACTTATCAGCACTTTCTTCTGATGCTTTAACATTCACTGTGAATGAAGGCTAATCCTGGAACTGCGTCGATCCAGTCCACATGCTGATCATAGGCAATAGGTTTGATTTGCAAGTGTCTATAATCAAAGCATCTGGAGTTCCGAGAGGCATTTTGGGTGCCTCACGGCGGAATCATTTAATGAACCGTTCGGTCGTTTCATTATGTTGCTGTTTAATTTTGATGAGGGCAGACATAGTCATGTCGTTTGTTCCCTTATAAAATCGTTCCAAGAATATTTGTTTGAATATGGCGAAAGAGGTTATACAACCATCTGGCAAACTGCGGTACCAGTCGTAAGCTGCACCTGCTAAGCATCCGACGAACACCCTAGTAAGTAGAGCATTGTTAGGCTGTAATTGATCAGTCATTACCTCAAAGTAATTGAGGTACTGACTTGGGGATGTGCTGCCATCAAACAGCATAATAGTAGGGGGTTTGTATTTGGGAGGAAATTGAACTTCCTTTCACTCTATAGGATAAGGCTGCTTGATCCCAAGTTTCTGTAAGCCGTCTTTCTGCTTGAAGGCTTCAAACTGAGTACATAAAAGTTTTACGGCCTTATTAGTATCTCCCGATGATTATAGAGCAGTGGACTGATTTGATGTGTTAGGCGGAGGTACTGCATGATAAGTACCACCCCCAGCACCAGATTGACTTGGAATAACCTGCACTGGTATGAAAGCGGTCTGAGGAGACTGTACCCCAGACCAATATTGACTGTAGCAGATGTTGTTACAGGTTCTTAAGTCGAAATCAGATTCACAACCGGTGGAACCGTATGTTGTGCCATAATTATAGCATGCATGTCTATCATTATCTTAACCATGCTCTTCAAACTGGCCTCCAAAGCAGCAATTCTCTGCTCTTGACACTTAGAACTGGAAGCATCTTGATCTTCTGTGACGACATAAGCAATCACTTCTCTAGCTATCGAAGACGAGCTAGTAGAAAAGATGGTCCATTTAGAACTTTCACTAGCGACATCAAAGTCATATAAAGGACTACCCCCAGGATGAATGATGGGGAGATCCCTTTGACTGAAGGCATCTTGACTGGAATCAGGAAGATTTCTTTGACCGATTGTATCTTGGTCAGAAGGAAGATTCCTTTGACCGATTGTTTCTTGGTTTCTTGATCTAGTGTGTCGGTATACTCCTTCGCCGTATTCACAAATCCGATCTAAGTACTGTTGACTGGGAATACGGGATGCATTGCATCTTGGACACTTTCCACCACCCGTACTTTGAGACGTTGTGTTGACAGAAGCGTACAACAATTTATCTTCCTCTATTATCAATGGTTGAGGAACCTGAGCGTAGTTAAGACGGTCGAAAACAGACCGTTTAGCTGACTGACAAGAGCATTTGATAACCACTTCATGGTGATGATTACAGTAGTGTTCTTACGGCTGTATTATAGGTGGATAAGATGGATTTGTGATCTTTTGCTTCTGTTCAAGAAGTTCACGGAGATCGGTTACCATAACAGGGTGAGAAGAATTCGGAGGAACATATTCTTTAATGATGTTAGGAACATGATTCCGATTCTTGAGATATCCTGTTCCCTGAGTGTACATGGAAGTGCTAAGTTGATTTGCATATGTAAAAAGGTTCTTGACTTTAGAAGTCTGTCTCTGGCGCAAGTTAGCCACTGGCGCAGGCTGCTTGTGTCTTGCTGAAGTAGATACTGGCTAGCGCCTGTTGAGATAGGTGCATAGGTCAGAAACGTGTGGCACTTGTGTATCTGTCTGAGATACTAATAGTTTGTCTTGCTTGGATCTTGAGATGCGCAGGATTGGAAGTTCCTGAGTTGCATTCTTGGGAGTAGGCAGAATCCCTTTTTGTGTTGCGCAACCTATTTTTTTGTACTTGGTCTAGCGCAATTAGATGGCAGAAAGTTTAGTTTGGACAGAACTTACTTTCTTAGTAGTTATTTGATTGTCTCTATCAAAAGGAGTAAGTTTCCTGCCTAAAAGAGCTTTTGCACTGATTGGCGCAAGGACGCAACCTGAATTGTTTTTCGTCGAATTAAGAACCGGGGAAGAATGAGGAATGGCCAAAGGGCGCTTTCCTTTGTTCTTTGACAAAGCAGGAATAGATGTATTCTTTGCCAAGTTCATATTTGAAGAAAGAGAGGGAGTAGCTAAAGAGCGTTTCCTTTTGTTTTGTGGCTGAGAGGCCACAGGCACAGGTTGCGCAAGTTGAGGAAAGGCCAAAGGGCACTTTCCTTTGTTCTGTCTAACACTCTCACTAGATAGGTTCTTCTCAGAATTTAGAATTGGTGAAGAGGAGGGGGTAGCCAAAAGATATTTCCCTTTGTTTAGAGCCAAAAAGGCAGTAGGCACAGGTTGCACAGAAACAATATACGTAGGTTGCACAGAAGTAGTGGTTGGTGCTACAGAGGGCTTAGGAGTCCATACAGTGCGCACCTTGCTCTTGGCAGCAACTAAGGTGCGCCTAGTACCCCCAGCACTTATCATTGCTTCGTAGGCGATTTGGTTGATTTGAACGACCAAAGTCTTTTACGTCTTGCCGATCGATGCTGTATCACATTGAGTTGTCACTTTCTCGTCGGAGGAGAAAGTCGTCCCCAGCAGAGTAGCTATTTTGTTTGCAAAAATAAAGTTTTATTACAAACTTAGAAAAGAGTACAAGAGTATAATTAATTTTTGGGGAAGTACAACTGTAGGAATCAGATCAGAAGACGATCACTTTATCCCTTGGACGATGTGATATCGAATACACAAGCCTCTGGAGAATGCAACAGCACTTTGTCAGGAGATTATGATCCTTAGTGATGCTTTGAGACTGATTTGAAACTCTATTTATAGAGTACTTGAAATAACTGTTTGTAGGCCTCAAAAATGACAGTCACGCTGAGTTGATCAGAACAAGTCCAACAGTCACGCTGAGTTGATCAGGACAGAGTCAAAAGTCACGCTCAGTTGATCAGGACAATATTTACAAATCACGCTGAGGGACAGCTCATCATTTGACAGAGAGTCATTATGACTGACAGCACGACAGTCGAAGAATGTCTTCTCATATGCCACGAATGCACAGAACTCGAGAGATCATAGCCGCCTATTGCGTGACTTTTTGAAATCTTCTTCAGCAAGACTCAGCCTTCACCAAGTTGACGTACCAAAAGAGCTTCTTGTCATTTAATGCGACTGACAAAAGCAATCACTGTCAGAGATTTTGTGTCAGTCGAGGCACGTCAAATCAAGACAGCTGGCAGTCCTGCCTCAATTGAGCGTGGATTATGTTCCTTCCCAAGTTCGCGTATATTTTGAGCTTTCTATCTCAAGTTTGCGTGGATTCTGAAGTTTCTTCCCTCAAATCTGCGTGGATTCTGAAGTTTTCTTCACCAAATCTGCATGGATCCTAAAGCTTCCTGCCCCAAGTTTGCGTGGATTTTGAAGCTTTCTATCTCGAGTCTGCGTGGATTTCGTCTTCAACAAGTCTGCGTAGATTTCATCAAATTAGAGTACGTAGCAGCCATGCCACTGATCTCTCGCCTGCGTGTCCTGTAACTTGCACACGACTCACGCATGATCGCCATGTGTCCAACAGTTACAGGCCACGTCCAGTAACTGCTCACAACCTTGCGTATGTTAAATCCTGCGTGATTTTCAACTAAGCACAGGCTGTGAAGACAGTTATCTTTTCAGTTATTATTTTTGACTCTATAAATAGAGTTCTTTTTCTCATTCATTGTACAGATACATAGTTATCTACTGTCAAAATTTTGAGAGCTTTTCTTCTTCGCATCGTCCAAGGGAAAAAGCGATCGTCTTCTAGATCGGATTCCTACAGTTGTAATTTTCCCATATACACAATAAATAAAGGAATTTATTTATGGAAAACAAATTGGCGACTCTGCTGGAGAAAACCATCTCCTCTTCTGAGATGGCAACAACTCAATGCGACACTTCGTCAATCGGCTCGACGAAGAAGGTGATGACGATCCAATTCGATCAACTCGCCTATGAAGAAATGCAGCGGGCTAAGAGTGGCAAACCCACTTCAGCCTCCATAATCACTGCCAAGTCGAAGGGACACTCTGTCTATGCCCCTAAGAATCAGTTGGCAGTCAATGGTGAGGTCTCTGCCACAGTGTCTACTCCTAACACTGGCAAGGATTTTACTGCAAGCACGTACACTCTTGTGCGCTCGAAGATGACAGCAATCAAAAGTCACGCTGACAGTACTGGCTCCTTAGCCAAATCTGTTCCAGCGTGCAACTTCAATTCCAAAAGTCACGCTGACAGTACTGGCTCCTTAACCAAATCTGCTCCAGCGTGCAATCTCTCATTCAAAAATCACGCTGACAGCACTGGCTCCTTAGCCAAATCTGTTCCAGTGTGTATTTCCAAAATCAAAAATCACGCTAACAGTACTGGCTCCTTAGCCAAATCTGTTCCAGCGTGTAATCTCAATCCTAAAAGTCACGCTGACAGTACTGGCTCCTTAGCCAAATCTGTTCCAGCGTGTAATTCTAAATCCAAAAGCCACGCTAACAGTACTGGTTCTTTAACCAAATCTGTTTCAGCGTGTAATTCATCTAAGAAGAATAGCTCTTTAGCTATCTCTTCTTCTGTGCCAAGTTCTACTAGAACTGGGGGTGGTCTTCCACACAAAGTCCCTTCGAAAAGAGATGACTCTTTAGTTGTTTCTTCTGTTCCTGTAGTTTTTACTTCAGGAACAGCTTTGACTGACAATTTTGTTAGTCAAAGAAAAGGAGATGGTCTTTTGACTACTCTTCCTTCTGGACATTCTATGTCTCAAAACTTGAATAAGTCTAAGAAGAAACATTCTTTAATGTCTTCTTCTACGACTTCTTCGAATTGGGTACAGAATTTGTCCATAAAAGAGGGTCTGTTACCAACTCCTAATCAAGGGGGTGGTTCAACTCTTCCTTCTCTGCAAATGTCCAGATCAATGGAAGGAAAACTCCAAGTTTCAAAAACCAATGTGTCACCTCCAATTGATCTAAGAGCAAAACTTAATCAAATCCGTTTGGGAAATACTTCTGGTGTTAAGAAACCACATCAATCAGAAACAAGGTTAAGAGATCCGGATGCAGAGTATGCCAGAAACTATGTGGCTCATATTAATCACTCTCTGTATAATCAAGAGCCATCAAGACCCAAGAACAGGAAATATACTCCTAGCAATACACAAAGAGTGTTCTTTGATGTACCTCAATCTTCACAAACAGATTTACGAGAACACCTTCAACAGAAGAGAAGGAGTAATTCTGTGACAATGGATCATGCTGAATGTGACTTCCAGCCAAGAGTCATAATTTAATGCAAATGTCAGTCAATGGTTCAGGACTATGTTGATCATGAATGTGATTTCCAGCCGAGAGTCACAATACAATGCAGATGTCAAACAAAATGATAATCTGTCTTCAATCGGATTTAGTGTGAACCTATGCCTAATGAAGATGAGCCTTTGTTTGCTTCTGTCAACATGACCTCTCGGGATACTGGGGGTAGAGCTGATAGTCCAGATGGAGTATACAGAAACACCAGAGCAAGAGCCTTAGCCTCTAATCAAAGAAATTTGATCTCTGAAGATGATTCTGAATTCCTTGGAGAATCTAACTTCCCACCTCTTCCTACTGGGAGTAGTTCTCCTATAATTGACTTTGATGCACAAAGCAATGATTCAGAACAAACAACATCCACCAGTTCATCAATGATTCCTCGTACAGTCACGACTTATATGGTTGATGGGAATACTGATGAACCTTCTTCTTCCTTGACTCCTCAAGAACAAAGGATTGCTTCTTTGGAACAGCAAATGAAGTCTATGGCCGATACTATGAAGTCGATGTATGAACTCATGGCAACACAGATATAAAATTGACAGACTGTACCAGATGCCATACCAATTGATACTACTATAAGTCCGGTACAAGTCCCTCCAGCAGTACAATCCAATACTCCTGGACCAGCTCAACCAAACCCTAGTCTCTCTGGAGCTGGGGGAAGTGCTTATAATGCTGTTCCTCCTCCCAACTATTCTCTACAAGTTACAACTCCACAATCCTCCGGAGTTGTCAATGAAGAATTGAGGAATTTCAAAACTCAATTCGAGGCATTCAAACA
The DNA here is from genome assembly GCA_029216955.1 of Iris pallida. Classification (NCBI taxonomy): domain Eukaryota; kingdom Viridiplantae; phylum Streptophyta; class Magnoliopsida; order Asparagales; family Iridaceae; genus Iris; species Iris pallida. Next base: position 4,017,795 of record JANAVB010029820.1, on the reverse strand, counting down.
GAAGGATGGTTTACAAAGGTTAGGCATCAAGCAACCTTATCCGATAGAATGGAAGCAAGTATCGTATCCTCCTAAATACAAGCCTCCTACTATCTCATTCTATGATGGAACCACTTCTCCAAGTCAGTTTATTAATCACTTTGAAGTGATGACTGATCAATTGCAACCAAGCGACGCCCTTCTTACTCGGGTGTTTGTTGGATGTCTCAAGGGAACGGCTTATGAATGGTATAGAAGTCTCCCAGATGGGTGCATTACCTTATTTGCCGGTTTCAAACAAATGTTTCTTGAACGGTTCTATGAAGGGCTCAATGACATGACTATGCCTGCTCTTATTAGAATCAAGCAGAAAAATAATGAAACTACAGAAGAGTACATTGAACGGTTTCGAAGAGAAGCTCTGAAAATGCCTCTTGGAACTCCTGATGCTGTCACTATCGATACATGCAAATCAAACTTGTTGCCAATCATCAGCATGTGAACAGGATCCACCCAATTCTAAGACTGGCCTTCTTTCATAGTTAGTGCCAAGGCTGCAAAAATTAGTGCTGAAACTTTCAAAGGTTTAGGAGTACATATGACTCCTAAAGAAACAGGTCAAGGTACTAACAATAAAAATAATGCTCGCAAAGGAAAAGAAACTCTTGAAGTTAATCTTCAGAGCAAAGATGCATCAACTGTTCAAACTTCTCCTACCTCTACAACCCAACAACCAAGAACACCTCGCCCTAAAAAAGAATATTCTTTTGATGATGACGATGTCCTTGGTATCTTTGAATGTCTGCTGAAAGGTAATAAAATACAATTACCTGAAATCAAGAAACCTGATGAAGCTGGTAAGACAGATCATCCCAAATACTGCCCATATCACAGAATGTTGGGTCATACAATTCGTACATGTTATGTACTAAAAGGAAAGATCCAAGAAATGATTAAATCTGGAGCTATCTCTCTTACTCCGAAAGAGAAGACTGTCACCTCCAATGTCGTCTCTATGCAATTCGGAGATTTCCCTCCTCAACTCCTTGAAAGTGGGATCGTTCCTATTCCCAAGGCAACTCTTACATAGTGAATCTTCCTCCTCCACAGTCTGAAGGATTAGTGCCAATCACTTTGGAAACAGGAGAAATCATGTGGATCCATCCTGATCTAGTGGCAGATTTTGAATCGCCTTCTCCTCAAAAGACTACTTCTCGAAAGTCCAAAAAGGCTGGAAAGATTAAGTCATGTCATATGACGTCTCTTGGGTCTACCTCTGACACAGAGCCAAAAGAGAAAGAAGAAGCACTTGTTAGTGCTACTCGAACGGAGAAACCTTATCTAAAGGATTATTCCAACAATCCTGAGGATACTCCTGATATCCCTCCAGCTGATAAAGATGCTCCTAATGTTCCTTCTGAAGAGGAATCATCCACCGTACCTGTTCCTTCTACTGCACCAGTCGAACCTGCTCCTTCCAAGCCTACAGCTCTTGAGAAAGGCAAACAACAGGCTTGGTTTGATAAGCCAATCAAGAAGTCCTCTCCTCTTGGACTTCAGAAGCCTTATAACTTCGACATTTTAGCTCAACTTGCTAATACTCCAGCTAGAATGTCCCTCTTTGAACTTTTACGTCTTTCTAAAGAGACTCGGAAGACGTTAAGTGAAGCACTTCTACAGGCTGACTCTTGTCTTGCACAATTAAAGAAGCCAGATGCGGAACCTGCCACTTGCTTACATTGCAACAGTGTACTGGAGATTATTCCAAATATTACCTTTACACAAGACGACATGCTACTGGAGGATAATCGACATGATCGGCCTCTCAACTACACCGGTTATATCGATATAATGAAGATAGATCGTATCCTCATTGATCCAGGGTCTGCTATAAGCATGATGCCAAAGAGTCTGTTGGATGAACTAAAAATCCCTCTTCATAAGCTTTCCAAGACGGTTACTACTATCCTGGGATTCAATCAAAGCCGAAGCGAGCCTTTGGGAAAGATTCATCTGAAGCTTCAAATAGGCGATTTCAAATCCAAAGTCACTTTCTATGTGATCGAGATTGTAGGATCCTATAATCTTCTTCTTGGGAGGCCCTTTCTTCATAAAAATAATGTGGTGCCTTCTACTCTTCATCAGTGTTTTAAATACATTGATAGCAATGGAAGAGTACAAAAAGAAGTTGCTGATATAAATCCCTTCCATGGGGTTGAAGCCTATTTCAATGATTCCCGGATGTACAAAGAAGAGTATACAAGGGTCATATAAGCTATGGAGAAAGAGGATTCACAAAGTGAGACCTTAATAATTCCTGTTAAAGGTCGAACTACTCAGCAACAATCTTCCAAACTCTCTGGAGAAGGTTCTTTCATCATTCCGGCGAGTGGACAGATCTCTCCGTTACCTCAGTCGTCTACTCAAGATACACTGATCATTCCTGTCAGTGGGCGTACTGCAATTCCTGCATCTTCACATGTGAAACAGGATACTCTGCTAATTCCAGTTGGAGGGCGGATTATTCTTCCATCTCAAACTTCAAGGGAGCTCACCTCTTCTGAGCCATTTGTTATCGATCTTAATCGAAACAACGCTTCTTCTCGTTCATCTTCTCCCCCTTTAGTCATTGACTTGGCTAAAATCTCTAAGGCTCAGCCTTCTCCCAATGTAAATACTGCTGCTTTTACATTTAATAAAAAGTCTCCATCTTTGCAGTACGTTGATGTATGCAATTATGTTAATAGTTATTTACATTTGTTAGATGACTTGAACACAATAACCATAGGGGTTGTACAGACTGTTCATACAGATGTATCCCTAGAACCAGTACAATCTTCATACTTTCTAGTTCCCAGCAGAAAGCCAGGAGACATCCCAATATTCTTCTACAAAGGGCCCCAAAATCCTTCTGATTTAGAAGACAAGGACAAGAATGATGATACTGGAAGATTACAACTACGTCGTTATAGTCAGCAATCTAAAGACATCATTAAAAATATGGGCTATGACTTCAGAAATGGCCTCAATAGTAGAAAAGGAAGAAAAATGCCTGTCCGGATCCCTCCTCTGAAATATGGGAGGACAAAATGCGGATTGGGCTATACTGCTCCTACTCCTTTCATCAATATTATTCATGAAGATCCCGAGTCTGACGAAGATAAGAGATCTGATTCTTCCAGTACTACATCTTGGGATTCCGATACGAGTATCGGTGATTTCTACTGTAACATTCTGTCTTCCAACATGGTCTCCATTGACCATTCTGAAGAAAGTGATGAAGACGAAGATGAATTTGAAATCTCACCTGAATCAGAACAATGGGCCCAAAGGTTAGATAATCAATGGGAGTTCCGTTTTGAGCAAAAAGAACCTCCGACTGAAGACAAACTTGTTCAAATAGATGTTGGTGAAGAGGGATCTCCCAAACCAATATTCATCAGTGAAAGTCTTTCAGAAACTGATAAGCAAGTCATGATCGAACTCATTCGTAACTACATCGACGTCTTCGCTTGGAGTTATGAAGATATGCCAGGACTTGATCCACAAATTGCAACTCACAAGCTCAATATCTTGCCGAATGCTAAGCCGGTCAAACAACAATAGCGACGATTTCGTCCAGACATTATGGATGCAATTGAAACTGAAGTTAATAAACTCATGACCTCCGGGTTTATTAGAGAGGAACAACATCCCGATTGGGTGGCTAACATAGTTCCTGTTCTTAAAAAGACAGGCAAGATCAGAGTTTGCATAGACTTCCGCGATCTCAATGCGGCATGTCCTAAAGACGAATTCCCTCTACCAATCACTGATGTCATGATCGATAATACCTGTGGATTTGAACGGATGTCATTCATGGACGGGTATTCTGGATACAATCAGATTAAAATATTTCCATATGACGAGAAGCAAACTTCTTTCAGAACGCCGATCGGTACATACTGTTATACAGTTATGCCATTCGGTCTCAAGAATGCAGGAGCAACTTATCAACGAGCTATGAGCACTATATTCCGTGAACATTTGCGAAAAATAGTCGAATGCTATGTTGATGATATTGCAGTCAAAAGTCGACAAAAGGAGGATCATATCCAAGATTTGAAGACTATATTTGATCTAATGCGTAAGCATCAATTAAAGATGAACCCTACTAAGTCCTTCTTAGGCGTCTCTAGTGGTAAATTTCTCGGCTTCGTCATTACCTCTAAAGGTATACACGTGGATCCCGAGAAGATCAAAGCCATCCAAGAGATGCATCCTCCACGCACCTTAAAAGAGCTACGAGGATTTCAAGGAAGGATCGCTTATATCAGGAGATTCATCTCTAATTTATCAAGATGCTGCAGACCATTCAACAAACTTATGAAGAAAGGTGTTTCTTTTGTCTGGAATGATGAATGTCAGAAAGCATTCGATGATATAAAACAATATCTGATGAGCCCTCCAGTATTGGTACCTCCCGTCTTAGGAATTCCATTTCTCCTATATACCCGAGCAATGAGTCATTCATTGGGTGCATTGCTTGCTCAAAAGAATAAAAATGATCATGAACAAGCTATTTACTATCTCAGTCGTACTATGACCGGAGCTGAACCTCGATATTCACCGGTCAAAAAAGAATGTCTAGCCTTGATGTTCGCTGTTCAAAAGACACGACATTATATCATTGGCCAGACTATTCATGTCATCTCCAGGATCAATCCTATACGAATCATGATGAAGAAACCCAGTGTTTTGAATTCTCGATTAGCTAACTGGGGAATCCTACTTGCTCAGTATGACATGCATTATATTCCTGAGAAGTCAGTCAAAGGACAAGCTTTAGCTGATTTTCTGGCTGCTCATTCAATTCCAGAAGATTCAAAACTCTATGACGAAATTCTAGATGAAGTCCTAGATTCAAACCAAATTGCTGAAGAAGATCCTACTTGGCGTCTATTCTTTGATGGAGCTTCAAGGATAGGTCCTAATGGTGATATTGTCGCTGGAGTTGGAATCGTTCTTGTATCGCCAGAAGGTCTTGCTATCCAAAGAGCTTATTCTCTTGATCAGCCGTGTTCAAACAACGTAGCTGAGTACAATGCGTTACTCATTGGTCTTCAACTCGCTAAACATCTGAATATTCAACATTTGGAGGCGTACGGAGACTCTAAACTCATTGTCAATCAGATAAGGGGTACTTATGAAGTTCGCCATCAAGATCTGGTTCCTTATCATAGATCAGCTATATCTATGGCTTCTTCGTTTGAAGAATTCTTCATTGAACATGTTAGGCGAGCATGTAACACAGAAGCTGATGCTCAAGCTAATCTTGCGGCGGTGTTGGCTATTCCGATTAGACGACAACAAATGATTGTTGTTCGCAATCGAAAATTGTTTCATCTGGAAAACAATCTGACTCTAGGACTTCTAGTTGACATTGAAGAATCAACGTCTCATGACGTCAATACAACAAGAGGATTTGGAGTCAGTCGTAAATCTTTATCATCTTCATCTGATTCTAGCATGGAATTCATCTTCAGTAATTCAGCTGAGACTCAGAATACGGATAAAGATTGGAGACTTCCTTTCTTAGATTTCGTATTGTATAATATTCTTCCAGATGATCCGAGTGAGGCAGCATCTATCAGACGACGATCACTCAGATTCTAATACAATCATACTACAAAAACCTTATATCGTCGAGCTTATGATGGTTTACTTCTTCGATGTGTTGCCGGTGACGAGGCTCAACAAATTATTCGCGAAGCACATGATAGAATTTGTGGAGCACATCAGCCTAGACCAAAACTTCAAGACCGTATTCGACGTATGGGTTATTATTGGCCCACTATGGTATCAGACGCCATCGAATATGCAAAGAAGTGTAAAGCTTGTCAAATCCATGTAGATTTTATTCATCAACCTTCAGAATTTCTACATCCGACGGCAGCATCATGGCCCTTCGAAGCTTGGGGCATGGACATTATCGGCCCGATCAATCTGCCGTCATCCAAAGGTCATCGGTTTATTCTCGCAATAACCGATTACTTCTCCAAATGGGCCGAAGCCATTCCTTTGTCTGAAGTTAAGATGTCCAATGTCATCAGCTTTATTAAGCACCATGTCATCTACAGATTTGGTGTTCCTCGACACATTATTCATGATAACGGACCACAGTTCGTTAGCCAGAAATTTACTCGATTCTGTGAGGATCATCGGATCAACAATGTGGCTTCTACCGCATATAATCCGGCAGCTAACGGATTAGCAGAAGCTTTCAACAAGACCATCATCAAACTCCTAAAGAAGTTTGTCTCTACTAACAAACGTAATTGGAGTGAGAAGCTCGGTGAATGTTTGTGGGCTTATCGCACTACAGTTCGTAATGCTACTAAATGTACACCCTTCTCTCTGGTGTATGGTTGCGAAGCTGTTCTTCCATTAGAGATTCAAATTCCTTCTTTAAGGATAGCAATCGCTAATGAACTCACTGCTGCAAATAATGATCGTCTTCGACTTAAGGAATTAGAAGCTCTGGATGAAAAGCGATTATCTGCTCAACAGAATATTGAATTCTATCAAGCTAAGATCTCAAGAGCTTTTAATAAGAAAGTCCGAGTCCGATCGTATCAAAAAGGAGAACTTGTTCTAACAGTCAGACGTCCTATGACTATGACTCATATGAGCAAGGGCAAATTTGACGCAAAATGGGAAGGACCCTATATTGTGAGCAAAGTTTTCTCAAATGGAGCTTATCAACTCTCAGGATTGGATGGTCGAAAAGTTATGATGCCTATTAATGGCAAATTCCTTAAAAAGTATTATGCATAAATGTAAATGCTTGCAATCATCAGACAGTTTCATGTTTAGAAATAAAATTTTTATTTTATTTTAATCATGAATGATGATACATGATATTAAGGAAGATCACTATCATCCTTTTCTGCATTTGGATGGGGACCACTGCCGTCCTTCTCGAAGACGCGATCAGCAAAAGAACTGAGAACCTCCTTGCTGGAACTCACGAGAAATTTGCAAGCGACCATTCTCATGGCTTCTTCTTCTTCAGTCTTTCCTGGTTCAAGCAGGAAGTCCAGAATATCCCTTGGTGGTTTGGGTACAGACGAACCTTCGCCCGCTACCGCCTTCTTCAATTGAATTGGATCAGCAGGGCATTCTCCAGTGCCTTTCTGAATCTTCATGGCAATTCCAGCTTTCTTGGATGCTTCTTCAGACGACATTTTTATGTTTGAAAGAAGAAGTGTTCGTTCTTGTCAGATTTTTGCTATATTTATAGGCAGAAGTTCTACAAATAATGAAACGTCACGTTCATCCGACGGTTCATCCATTCATTAATTGCGTTCATCCGACGGTTCACACATTCATTAATATTTGACGGTTCATCCGTTCATTTATTACGTTCGTCCGTTCATAATCTTCTATCAATTTATTAAGTGGGGATTCGTTATTTATCATGTTTTCATAACCTCTGAATCAATTCCGAATCTATCTACTTATTTCTTATTTTTGACCTCTGCATAGAAATCAATCTATTTTCTTTTGAGTTCATACATATTATCACGTCCATAATACCTCTGATAATATCATATACTCTAAAACAGAAAAGAAGATTTTATTATCTATCATGTCCACAATTCATCCACAAATACAAATTATTGAGCATAGAAGAATTATCATTTCCATTCTCATTTCACCATAAAAAGTCTATTACATTTTCTTAGACTTTCTTACAAATCATAATAGAAATCTATTACAATCTTGGATTTTCATTCTACACCACAACAATAACCTAATAGAGATCTATCTTCTTCTTTGGATCTTCTCCGTCGGACCTTCTCCGTCAGGTTCGTTGTTGGTGGCAGTTCCTGACTGTCTGAGTCCCAGTCACGACCAGATCAACAGGAATCAAACTCTGGTCTTCTCTCTCAGACGAGAGGAGAACCACAGAGTATGGCAGCCCGAAGTCGTGGTGCTGCCAATACAATTGGTGGATTGGGGGTAACCTCTCAAGGAAGATAGGAATGTATTCCATATTGGTATACAATTCCTAGTTCTGCCTTGAAAGGAACTCTACTACCCGATTTCTCGAGGTAGAGTTGACTCCACCATCCAACTCTCGTGTATAAAGGCTCTTCCTACCATCTGAGGAAGACCCTTCTATCCCACGAAGAGTTCTGAGTTGTCTGATGTACGCGTCAAAAGCGTATGAGCTCCCTGATGTAGGTGTCAGCAGAATATTCTCCACAGCATCCACATCACCAATGCCAGTTCTAAAGAAAGTTTTCAGCCGAATTCCTGCAGAAAGCATCAAGGAAGAGGAGATTAATCAACAGAAATGTCATTTGGCATGCACTGGCTAGTCAAGCGTGCATTATTCAGTCAGAAACAAAAAGCCCATTTTTAACAGCAACAAAATAGAATGCGTACTATACTAGACTTACCTTCAAGATTGGTGCTAAGAATTGGCAAACTCATGCTTGATACAGTATGTAGAAATTGAACATTAGAAAGCATTGCTTTCCTGTTTGAGAATGAAATCTCCCAAAAATTTCATTCTCAGAGAAAAAGAAGAAGAATGGGAGATGAGTATCTTTGAAACTCAACTATCTATTTAAAGGACAAAGTACAAGCTTATTCTTGGAAAAGATTCGCGTAAATAGCACTCGTAAACCATGGAATGAATGTCACGTGTGCTTTGAAAGACAGCACAACATTGGAAACAGTCAAAGAGTGCTAATTAACATTCTTCATTAATGCACGCTGTTCAAACACAAAAGTTGTACTACATTCTTCAAGACAGGCACTGATGGCCTTACAAAGGACAAAAGAAGAAGTGCAACATTTTCAAAAGAAGACAAAAGCATAAAAGACATGCTCTATTTAGCAGAGCGACTGAGCTTAGTGCCCAGTTCTTCTATGCTCTTAACCCCCATGCGGTGTAACAGAGCCTTCAACATTTCACGCTGCTCTGCAAGGCTGCGTCTGTCAGAAGAAGACGAGCCATCCAGACCAAAATAGCTCAGGAAATTCTTGGCTAAATGCATGGGATCGTCTTTGAACTCGAAGACTAGGGGCTCCGGTTCCTTACCCTCAAAAGTGGGATCACCATGGGAACAAAAACCCAATTTGCGTGCTTCTTCTTCAGCTTCTTCCTTTGGTGTCATGTTGACGTAAGATGAAGATTAAAAATGAATCTTTTCCCTGTTTATATAACAGAGCTCGCCGGCGGTTCATATTCCACCATAAATTGGATGCAATCAGTCTCGGAGAATGAAGAGTCATTATGACATTTAATAAGTTCATTTGGATGTTTTCAAAGAACTTCGAAGTCTTTTCGACTTCCGAAAAATTTGAAGTCATCTCAGCGTGACTGAATTCATTTTATCATCTCGTTTTCAAAGTATTTCGAAATAATTTATCATTTTTCGAAAACTTTGAAGGAGGTTTTGTAGGCCTCAAAATTGATAGTCACGCTGAGTTGATCAGAACAAGTCCAACAGTCACGCTGAGTTGATCACGACAGAGTCAAAAGTCACACTCAGTTGATCAGGACAATATTTACAAATCATACTGAGGGACAGCTCATCATTTGACAGAGAGTCATTATGACTGACAGCACGACAGTCGAAGAATATTTTCTCATATGCCACGAATGCACAGAACTCGAGAGATCATAGCCGTCTATTGCGTACTTTTTGAAATCTTCTTCAGCAAGACTCAGCCTTCACCAAGTTGGTGTACCAAAAGAGCTTCTTGTCATTTAATGCGACTGATAAAAGCAATCACTGTCAGAGATTTTATGTCAGTCGAGGCACGTCAAATCAAGACAGCTGGCAGTTCTGCCTCAATTGAGCGTGGATTATGTTCCTTCCCAAGTTCGCGTATATTTTGAGCTTTCTATCTCAAGTTTGCGTAGATTCTGAAGTTTCTTCCCTCAAGTCTGCATGGATTCTGAAGTTTTCTTCACCAAATCTGCGTGGATCCTGAAGCTTCCTGCCCCAAGTTTGCGTGGATTTTGAAGCTTTCTATCCCGAGTCTGCGTGGATTTCGTCTTCAACAAGTCTGCGTGGATTTCATCAAATTGGAGTACGTGGCAGCCATGCCACTGATCTCTCGCATGCGTGTCCTGTAACTTGCACACGACTCATGTATGATCGCCATGTGTCCAACAGTTACAGGCCACGTCCAGTAACTGCTCACAACCTTGCGTATGTTAAATCCTGCATGATTTTCAACTAAGCACAGGCTGTGAAGACAATTATCTTTTTAGTTATTATTTTTGACTCTATAAATAGAGTTCTTTTTCTCATTCATTGTACAGATACATAGTTATCTACTGTCAAAATTTTGAGAGCTTTTCTTCTTCGCATAGTCCAAGGGATAAAGTGATCGTCTTCTAGATCAGATTCCTACAGTTGTAATTTTCCCAGATACATAATAAATAAAGGAATTTATTTATGGAAAACACTGTTAAGTAGTTATTCTTAGTGGCACGTACTTCAGGTTGCGCGCCTCTTATCCAGTTGCACGAGCGATTACTTCAACTGCTGGGGACGTATGGCATCGTTTGTGTAATGCCCCGCTCTGCACGGCGCATTACGCTGAGGCGTTGACTCAACGAGTCGCGTTGACCGAATGAAATGTATCGATACAAATCGATACGAGAGTTACGTTGTCCCGAGCAACGTATCAAACTAAGTCGATACTAAGAGTTGTATTGTCCCAAAGAATGTATCGAGTCGAATCGATACGAAGTGCCGCATTTGCCCCGAAGGATAAGTGCATTGAATCAGCTCGAAGATTCTAAGAAATCGAATCGACCAAGGCGCAAGTCCGAATTCATGCAAGTATTGATTTTAGTTAATTTCATGTGCAGGCCATACGTTTATGCTAAAATATTAGAGGTCGACATTCTGCCTTATTCAGTAAGGGGTCCGTGAAACCAAATCGTTGCCTCGCAATGGGCTGAGACTTGGGCACGGTAAGCCAAATCGGACATATAATTTAATGAAGCACGAAGTGATCGAATGGCTAAGTCAGAAGAGTTGGCCGTGCAACGAAGTTATGAAATCGAGTTGCATCGGCTCGACGAAACGACAAGGCGTATCGACTCAAGGTGGGAGGATTGACTCTTCTTTTTACTCCTTCATGCCTAAGTCAAAATATATCATTGTATGCTAAGTTAACCTATCAACGCCACGGGAATAGTCCGATCAGAAGATAAATCGTAGTGTGTGTCGAACACTAGTTAGAACAATTGAAATGAAACGTGCATCAATTGCACGAGTCGCTATAGAACATTGGATATCGCAAAGGCCAGCACCTCGGTGCGCAAGCCGCAAGAACATGGGATAACTGTATTCGGCGAGTGCCTTAGTGCATGAACCATACCGTGCCTTCGTGCACGAGTTAAAAAGGCTAGAACATTGAAAGACAATAGGCGAGCGCCCTAGCGTGCAAGCCACGAGTATTAAATACTAAGGCATAGAATATGGAAATACGGTCGAAATGTGCCTACGTGCATGAGATCCTAAAAGATGGCTTCGTTGCGAAAGAATACAGTTGTGGCATGAATGTGACGGAATTGACAGATATGACATGATGTCTCGAAAGGTGTTCAGGACCTTCGAGTCGTTCGGTTGGCGAACATTGAGTTGAGACATAATGCCATTGAACATTGAAATGAAGTATGAAATATAAGAACATAGAAAGTAAATGGAAGGAATACGAGATGATAAAGTCTGAGTCTCGGACTCTAGACTATGTTTGGTTGTTTGAATAATAGTGCGTTGCATGGTCGAATGGAATGGACTTGAGATAATTGAGATAATAACCCGTACCTGGGTGTTCACTCGAACGGTTAAGTGTCGGGGCGCCAGAACCGTTTGGCCTAGGAGGGAATGTATCTTTGATAGGCGCACATCCGTAAGACGATTAGCAACCGCTTGACGAGATGTGAAAAGCCACAAATGATGGTATGCAGCGGTAAGTTTCGATTATTTGGGATAGCAACCCAACCCGTGAAACGTCGGGCTACCCAAATTCGAGAAAGAAAAAAAGGAGAGAAAAGAAAGTAAGGAAAATAAAAGAGAAACTCCTTTAGTCCATTCCGGCGGGGATACGCCAACGACCTTCATATAGCTAAGGATCGATGGGTTAAAAGTGTAGGCACATATGTGTCCCGCAAACATAGATCCTGCTTAGAGATGCACTTATAACATGACAGGGAAGGAATGGGGCGTATTCACCTTGCATCAGTACAAGGGCGAGTGCGTCGACTTGGTAAGGAGTCGTGCCACAAAACAAACACGAGATTGCTTGTCTGTTTGCCTATTCAATTCGAATAACATGCTTTCCATGATAACATGCTTTACTACTTTCGAATATGCCATGAAATTGACCATAAGGAGAACATAACAAGATCATAAGCTAAGTTGCATGATTCAACATAAATAATATAATATCGGTTTAGAAAGAAGATCTTTGTATCAGTACATGCGAGGACGAACGTACTGATCCCCCACCAGCTTTCATGCAGGGTGTAGGGAATGAATTTCTCGCGGCGAAGCTTCGCTTGATCGTACAAAGGCTTGAAATGTCGAAGCGTATTGAAGCGTGCGATCGCATTGACGCTCGGACTTACAACAGGATTAATACGACCGAGATATAGAAGGCATGATGTATGGAACGGTGAAATCCTTTATGGACAAGAGTACGAGACTCGATTGGAAATTTGTATGACGGTATGTTGATGCAAGTGTTCTTGAAAAATCGGTTGGGACGATAAGGCAAGACTCGTATCAACGAATGATACGTCGGACGAAAATTATAAGTCAGTCGGACGACCGAGACTAGCGGAACGATTATGCCTTGAAGCAATAATCGGATCGACGGGAAAGGAAAACTCGAACCTACAAATGAGCCGTACGACTTGCGATCTCGATAGAAATATTGGGCGAGGCGAATCAAATCGCACGACTTGTGATCTCGATAGAAATGTTGGGCGAGGCGAATCGAATCGCACGACTTGCGATCTCGATAGAATTGTTGGGCGAGGCGAATCGAATCGCACGACTTACGATCTCGATAGAAATATTGGACGAGACAAGTTATAATCGGATCGGACGATGTACGACTTCGATGAAGAGTCGGTTAATACGGGTAAATAGTGCCTAAGAGATAGTTGTATTACGTTACGGCGAAACCCAAATGAGTACGACTGAAACACACAAAAACTTAGAGGACGTGATCGTATAACTCGAGGGTTCGATATTAGATAATCGGTAACTCGGTCACGCGATCAAAGCATAACGGAACACAACGAATCGAAAAATGATTCAAGACGTACAAAAAAGTTGTGGAGAACTTAGACGTATGCAATACAAGTTGTCGATATTGAAACAGAATCAAAGTTGACCTTACACTATCGAAATTGATACGGTGTATCGAGATCGATACGTAAGAAAATGTAAGCACGATGTGAGAATACAAAATGGAGTATGCCTCGCGCTATCAAAGTTTTGTAAATAACAACACGAGAATGAACGAACTGGTTGATCATGAATTTTATGATTGATCAAGACGAGACTATAAGTCATCGACGATTGTTCGATACGTATAGCATCTCGTGTGTCGACTGCAAATAAGATAGACTCGAACTAAATACGAGTAGATGTTTTGTGAATAGCAAAATCATCGACGGTAGTGCATGACTTTACTCGGAGGATAGTTGCGCATCAGTTGTGCCGATAGAAATGGTTTTGTCCAAAATTGGATAGTCGCATAGAAATCGTCGGAACGTGATTTGGCTCCGAAATAAGATATAGCATGGTTCTTAGTAAACTGTCCTTCGGTGATGATCTACAATTATCGAGCGTAGCTTCGGGACAGCTAACCCTAGAAGACTTGATCGCTAAATCAAATCGAATGTTACAGACCCATAAGATGACCTATGCAATGTCGCATATGGAATTGCATCAAGGAAGAAAATGTGATGCATGTTGACGATAAGTCTAGGCGATCGAGAATTGTAGGAACAGCTTTCGATTGAGAATGATATAGTTAGATTTTCAGTATTCGTCGGATGAATGCTTGAATGGTTATGTTGGTCGACAATCGAACTAGAAATTCACCAACGGACTTGGTGATTCGGATAGACGATTGTGAGAATCGTGCTATACACGAGAGGGAACGATAAGAGAATGACTTACGAGTTATGTCTTTAGATTCGGATTCACCCTACAATTGAGCTTGTGTGAATCGAACTTATATTCGATGCTGCGAGACGGACAAGTATAGAATTTGGTTAGAAATTTCCTACTCGATAGGAATCGAACGTAAGGCGCGTCGTAAAGACCTTCGTGTTAAGGTGGATCGTTGCCTTGAGCACCGTCGTCTCGATGTAAACTTTTGTGTCAGATAGATTGTGGCCTTTGAGCAATGTCAATTTAAAATTACGTCGAAAGAATTTAAGTACGGTGTCTAGGTAAGTAACCTAGCGGACGTAGTCCTGAATGTTGATGCATTTGCAAGTCAACAAAGGAAATCGTATCGAGATAAGTTGCATAGCCAGACTTCAGAAATAGTTGGGTGGCAACTTCGAACGCAAGGCATTGCGAAGGATCGTTGCGATCGGATGCGTGAAGGCTCGACGCGACGGATAGAGTTGATAGTCCATACAAAACATACGAATGAGAAATGCGATTTTAAATCGCGTCGCGTGCAATGACTTTGTTGAATGAATCATGTACGTATCGAATATATGTATGCGATGAAATTTCGAGAACAGTTGCTAAAGGTAAGTCCGATAGGGAGTACGAGATGGCAAGCATAGGATTGAAATTTACCTGTCAGTTTTGTTCCAATTTGCTACCACTGGACTTGGTCGAAATACATATATCTTCGGGATGCCTTGAATATAGGTACGAATCCAAATCGAGTTGTATACAAATTCAAATCAAGCTGCAGGAAAGACTTTAAAATGTTAATGAAAAGCTTGCAAGATAGTGTGAAACTGAACAAACATTGGTAGGACGAGATCATGACACGATCGATAAAACACTTAATCGGAGTGTTGGTTTTGGTTCGAGGACGAACCTTATTTTGAGTGGTATATTCTGTAATGCTCCCTTCCGCACGACGCGTTACGCTGAGGCGTTGACTCAACGAGTCACATTGACCGAATAAAATGTATCGATGCGAATCGATACGAGAGTTACATTGTCCCGAGTAACGCATCGAACTAAGTCGATGCGAAAAGTTGCATTGTCCCGAATAATATATCGAGTCGAATCGATACGAAGTACCGCATTGCCCCGAAGGATAAGTGTGTTGAATTGGCTCGAAGATTCTAAGAAATTGAATCGACCAAGGCCCAAGTTCAAATCGATGCAAGTATTAATTTTAGTTGGTTTCATGTGCAGGCTATACGTTGTAGGTCCTAAAAATCAAGTTGCACCCATCAAAAAAGCAATGAAAATCAAATTGCGCACCCTTCAAATATACTGCACAGGAAGCAGACTGCACAACAAATCAACTGCACGAGGTTGAACTGTGCCAATATCCAAGCGCGCTAAGCTGACGTGGCAACGTCATCATTACCTGACACAAAATTAGATCTTCTGACAACTGACAGCCCGAAAGGCGAGAAGCCACTTCGTTTCTCGAGCCGCGCCGCATTCTAGGACAGCTGTCCAAATACTAGCGCGGTCCAGCTGTCAACTCCCAGCACAATCTGCCAGCCCAACCGAAGCACAGTCTGCCAGATCCTCTTCAGCACAGTTCGATCCCAGCGCAGTCTGATGCTTGCGCTATTCAAGTGGCACGATCCATCAAGATAACTGACATTTTGTACGTAGCTTACATGCCATCAATTACTTAACACGTGGCAGCTTCCTGTACATGACCAAGCGCATTTCAATCAAACAATGCCACGCGTCTTAATACAGTTAGCCCAAGATTGAGTAACCACCAAAAGCTAGCGCAATTGGTAGCCTGTGCAGTCCAATACCTGCGCAATCCAGCCTGCGTAATCCAGAATAACTATAAATTAGTTATTTCTAGAACTCTATAAATAGAGTTTCAAGTCCTTCATTAAAGAGATCAGATTATATTATCACCAGAGATCAGGAGTTCTTGTCCAAGTGCTGTTGCATTCTTCAGAGGCTATCGTCTTCAAAGTTCACATCATCCAAGGGATAAAGCGATCGTCTTCAGATCGGATTCCTATAATTGTACTTTCCCAGAATTCAATTGTAATCTTCTTACAAAGTTTGTGAAATAAAAGACTTTTTATTTTTGCAAACAAAATGGCGACTCTGCTGGGGACGACTTTCTCCTCCGACGAGGAAGTGACAACTCAATGTGACGTTGCGTCTATCAGAAAGACGCAGAAGACGCTGGTTGTGAAGGTCAACCAGACTGCCTACGAGGCGATGATCAACTCTGGAGCTACTCATCGCACTGCAACCTCTGCCAAGAGCAAGGTCCGTTCTGTGTGGACTCCAAAGTCCTCTACGCAGTCCTTTGCACAATCATCTGCGCAACCTGTTGTCTCTGCTGCCAAGGAACCAGTAGCAACTTCTGCCCTTGCACAACACACTGCTCTTTCTGCCACAGTGCATCCCACTTCCTATGCTACTCTGGCAAAGTACAAGACTCCTCTCCTCTGGCGCAGTTGGCGGCCACTTTTGCTCCTGCGCAATCTACTACTCCTGCAACCAGAGTACAACCTAAACATTCTGAAGCCAGGACTCCTGCTGCGCAAACTACAGTTTCTGTGGCCAAAAGGCCATATATCAAAGCTTTCCAAGTGCAATCAGCCAATGTGCCTATTGCCACTTCAACCTCTGCGCAAGCTGTTCCAGCGCAGTCTAATAGGGATAGCCCTTTGGCTAATCTCCCTTCCTCTCACAGCAAGAAGAAAAACTCTGCTTCTCTTCCCAAGCACCCTGTTGCTCCAGCACAATCCACTGGGGGTAGTCTGTTGACTGTTCCTCTTCCTCCTCAGAAGAAAGGAAAAGGCCCGTT
This sequence comes from Iris pallida, assembly GCA_029216955.1. NCBI lineage: Eukaryota > Viridiplantae > Streptophyta > Magnoliopsida > Asparagales > Iridaceae > Iris > Iris pallida. Next base: position 4,000,782 of record JANAVB010029820.1, on the reverse strand, counting down.
GGTCTTTTCTCAAACTTTCTCGTTCCACGACTTAGAAGACAACAGAGGGAAATACTTTTTAGCCAACCCTTCTTCACAAAACAAAGGAAAAGGTCCTTTGATCTTTTCTCAGTCTTCTCCAGTTTTTACCGTAGAAGATCCATCTGAACGTGCCTCGGCACCAATCAGTACAAGAACTATCTCAAACAAGAGCTCTTCTCTCCCTGCCAAAGGAAAATGTACTGATCAAAGAGGTATTCTGCCTACTCCGGTAGCAGAATTCCAAGATCTTCCAACTCTCCGGATATCCCGCTCAAAACAAAGAAAATTAGTGGTGTCTCAGACAGAAACCCCTGGGGGTGAATTTGCTGATCTACGGACTTATCTCAATAGACCAGCTTCTATGAAACGCAAGCAGCCAATGCCGAAGATGAACATGCATCAGAGGCAAATTTCCAGGATGAAAAATCTTGACACCTATGCTAACGAAGTGAGTACTTCTCTATATACTCACGGGACAAAACATCTAAAGAACCGGAACCATGTTCCGAATGTGGTCAAAGAACATATCCCTCAGACTTCTTCTCGTCCCGTCATTATTCCTGACCTCCGAGAGCATCTCAAGCAAAAACGGGACAGCATCTCAACACCTTCAGTTCAGCCACTTGAACACCATTGTAATCACAAGGTTGTCATCAAGTGCTGTTGCCAGACAACAAAACGATCTGTTTTCAATCGTCTGAATTTTACAACTTCTAAACCAATATCAGAAGATGAAGACGAAGTGTTGTATGCTTCCATTAACATGGCTTCTCAAGACACTGGGGGTAGAAAGTGCTCCAAACACAGCAAATCTCGTAGACCCAGCCAGCGGTACTTAGATTTACTCCAAGAATCTTCTGAAGGAGTATTTTGACACACCCGATCCCGAAGTCGAGACACAACGGGGAATGGGACTCTTCTCCAAAATCCTTCTGGTCATCTCCCTATTTTTATTCAGGAGATGATTCCTTCTCTGATTATGATGCATACAGCGAAAGTTCTGAACAGACAGTATCTTCTATTGTACCTAGAGAAGTGTCAGCATACGTTGTCACTGAAGATCCAGATGCTTCTGGTTCGACAAATCAAGAACAACGAATAGCTGCACTGGAGGACAAGCTGAAGACCATGGCTGAAATGGTCGCAAGTATGCATTCTATTATCGTGGCTCAACATACAGTACCACCGACCGTACCTGCTGCAAACTATAAAATTATAGCATCGTCGGTACCTGTTAATGCAGGTCTGGGGGTAGTATCTCCTTAAATACCCCATGTACAAATTCAACCCACACCCAGTCAGTCAGGAGCTGGAAGAAGCACTTACTACGCTGTTCCTTCCCCTAATACTATAATTTAGCCTGCTCCTTCTGCATCATCGGAGGATGCTAATGAAGCTGTCAAACTCTTGCGTACTCAATTTGAGGCTTTTAAAGAGAAGGACAATTTACAAAGATTGGGGATTAAACAGCCCTATCCGGTTGAATGAAAGGAAGTCCCATTCCCTCCAAAGTACAAGATTCCCACAATTTTGCTGTTTGACGGCAACACTTCTCCAAGTCAGTTCATTAACCACTTTGAGGTAATGACTGTTCAACTTCAGCCAAATGACGCTCTTCTTACCAGGGTATTTGTCGACTGTTTAGCCGGTGTAGCATACGATTGGTACAGAAGCTTGCCTGGTGGCTGTATCACTTCTTTCTCGGGTCTTAAACAAATCTTCTTGGAGCGATTCTATGAGGGATTTAATGTAATACCTGTGGTTCGTATTACGTATTCTTGGAATACGTGTACATATTTTATTCTTGTATTGCATGATTTCCTGGCTTGGCATTTCCTTCTAGACTTGGTTTATTCTTGGTTCGGGTTGGTTGGTTCGGCTTGGCTTGGTTTTGATTGGGTTCATGATGAACCCAAGGTGAACCCCTACCTACCACCACCATTTGTATTTATTAGCCCTCTTCATTCTCTCTCTTCATTATTCATCTTCTTCTTTCTCATTTACTCCCTTCACCTACCAAAGAGATAAGAGAGAGGTCTAGGTAAGTGCACCTTGCCACCACTTGAGAACCACTTTTTATTTGTCTATTAGCTAGAATAGGCCATGGTGATCAACATTAGAACTTGACATTTTGTGATTTGGAGTCTCCATTGTTCTAGATCTAAGTTTCTTCTATTTTTGGTTTTGCATGGTTTTGATCTATTTAAGTTATATTTTTATGGGTTTTGATGTTCTTATGTTGGAGAGGATTGAATTTCACCCAAGATAGAACTTTGCAAAGTCGGATTTGGACTTGTTTGGACCAAGTTATGGACTTTTGAAGCTTTGGGTTCAACCCATGGAGTTCTTGCTGTTTGGGGAAGACAGTGAGCAGTGCACGAGCTTTTTAGCTTGTGCCACTGAGTTGCGTGCGCTCTTTAGCGCAGCGCAGTCCCCATACGCTGCCTTTTGGAAGAGTATGACTCGCATACGCTTGCTTGCTTGACAAGGAGTCGTATGGAGTCCATACGCTGCCTTTTGGGAGCGTATGACTCGCATACGCTCGCTTGCTTGACAAGGAGTCGTATCGACCCCATACGCTGCCTTTTGGAAGCGTATGACTCGCATACGCTCGCTTGCTTGACGAGGAGTCGTATGGAGTACATACGCTGCCTTTTGGAAGCGTATGACTTGCATACGCCTGACCTGAGCGTAAGTTGGCTTGAGCGTAGGCTGGCCTGAGCGTATGACTTTTGTACTTTGCGTATGGCCTTTGGCTGACTTGGTCTTAAGTCAGCGTGTCAGTTTGGTTTTATTTTCCTTAAGCGTGTCTATTGATATTTTATTAGAAATTTTACGCCCATTTTATATCCTTACGCCTTTTGTCATGAACTTGATAATCACGAATTTATGTAATATGTTTGGAAAGGATAACTGAGCCTGACACGATAGTAACCCGTAGTGGTGTACTTCTGACATGAGTAACCTGACATGACCTGATAGTGGCCCGTCGTGGCGCACTCCTGACTAGTACACTTGACCTGATAACCTGACATGTTATATCTTGATAAGCTGTTGCGACGGCTACTTGACATAATATGACCTGTATAATAACGTGGACACCGTGGGCGATTGTGCTTGTATAAATAAACCAGTCCTGTCTTGCATTATGTCTAGGAAGAGACTCCTGAGTACCACGGTCAGGAGCACCCACTAAAATGGACTAAGGCTAATAACTAGAATAACACAGTAGTCATGAAGAGATTTCCCAGCTACAGGCAATCCCATTACCTGGGCGCGCCTGAGATCTGTAGCCTGCCGTCGAGTAGGGCACATTTCCAGCACACTGTCATGTGTTGCACCCTTTAAGCTACTTAAGGGTACATGCGTTTCCTGGACGATGTACCCACCTGAATTCAACCATAATCTTTCGACCTGGGTAACCTGGATGGTCTGCAGGGCTTGTGGCTGTGGAATAATCTCGCTGCATCTTGTTAGTAATTAGGCTTGTGACAACCCTAGTTAGTTAAAGTATCAAGCCGTAATTCTTGCTTGGCCGTGAAGTGATTGGATGGAGTCTAACCAGTCTAGTCTTGCCCTGATCCTGTTCCAGATTATTGAATGACCAGAATGCTTGTATTTATTTTACCGATAAATGGTGAGAATTCCAAGTTCTGTTCAGACGAAGGATTACAACCCCGGTCCTTGTTTGGTTTACGGGTTGTAACCTGTTTATCTGAATAGTTCCATGGCTATCTCGTCGTATATCATCCTGGTGTATTTTTTTTATTTCCAGTTTTTACTTTTATTTATATCTTGTGCTGATTGCTGGTTTTAGTTCTTAAGTGAAGCTTCCTTTGTGGCACTTGCTCTTTCTGGGGTTTGACCCAGCTGGTTTTGTGTGGCCAGATTTCGGAGCAGATCTACCGACCATCCAGCCAGATGGTGGCCACTAGACGGAACCCTGGCAACGAGTGGGTTTATTTTTGATCTCTCACTTTATTGTAAAAATATTCTTTTGAGGCGTTTAGCCGACGAGCACCTGTTTAGCTCGATTGCACTTTTACTTACTGTCTACCTACGGGCTGTAACATGATTAACAGATCCTAGGGTTGATCATGTATGACTAAACTCTTGCTAGTCCTGATATTTTGTAACGACTAGCTTCATGATCAACTGAATATGTAATGTATGGGACGCCTTACAAATACATCTTGTGACTTTTACTTACTTGCTTGTGATTGAGACACTAGGCTTGTTCATGACCTTAAGAGACTGTTGGCTTATAGATAAACCCTCATATATCTAGACAGTCATGACCGTATATCGAAATGGTTTCCATTTCGGTATACGTAGCTGGCTATGTCTGCCCCCGCTCTCCTGTATTCTGGTTCTGGGGCGTGACATGCTTTAAGTGGTGGCCCATGCAGGTCTTGTAAATCAAGATATGTGAGGGTTTACCGAATAGATGTCTCAATCAGTATCCGCCTTTGATCTCTGCTCGTATCATCTGAATCCCTGGATTCTTGTCCTGATCATATGCTTGTATCGTTGATCTGTCCTGGTCCTTCCTTATTGTTTCCCCATGTCGTCTTCTTCACCGGCATTGTTCATGGTCCTGCCGACCAGCAAGGCGGAGCACCTCCCGCGGACCAGCAGCAACCGGGAGATCAAGCCCAGCACTCCGGAGTAGCCTCCAGAGTTGAGCCTATTGGAGAAGAGCCCCCAGTTCAGCCAGTTCAACCTGTAGAACATGATGATGGCACTTTAGTAGGACTCGTCAGGACCTTGATAGCTTCTCAAGATCGTCGTGGAGATGTCTTGCACCAGGCAGTGACGGATGCTTTGACCCGGGGTGGTCATCAGGGTAACAGTGCGGCCAACAGCTTCAAGCGCTTGAACCCTCCATTCTTCGACGGTAGTGAAGATGCTATCGCGACAGATGTATGGCTTCAGGACACTGAGGTGATTCTCGAGGCAGCCAGGACCCCAAAGAATGAGAAGGTGGCAGTTGTACGCCTGCAGTTGTTAGATCTTGCCCGCAGCTGGTGGGCAGCGCAGGCCATTGGATTAGCAGCACCCATTGCTTGGGCGGTGTTCAGAGAGAGATTCCAGACCAAGTATTTCGATGTCGTGGCTCGGTATGATCTACAGACCCGGTTCACCAATCTGAAGCAAGAAGGCAGGACGGTCGATGGATATGCGGCCGAGTTTTCGAGACTCGGTCGGTTTGCTCCCACCTTGGTGGCAACCGAGTATGATAGAGCCCAACGATTCTAGCAGGGACTTCACCTAGAGATCTTGTTGGCAGTTGAGCAGTTTGAGCATCAGACTTTTGATGCAGTCTTGAGAGCAGCCCGGAGGCATGAGTATACCTCCCAGAGGATTGTGGATAGGGCCGGAGGTCGGAAGAGATCTCACGGCCAGATGAATCAGTCTTCAGCCCCGGCCCCGGCAGCCAAGGCTATTGGAGCTCCGAGGCGGGCGGCCTCAGTAACGTCGGTTCAGCATTCCACCCCGACGTACCCTCAGCAGCAGCAGCAGAAGCAGAAGCAGTCTTCCGCAGTGGGATGTTCTCATTGTGGAAAGCCAGGCCATGTGGTGGCAGAGTACCGTAGGGCACAGGGATTGTGTCTGGCTTGTGGAGCAGCAGACCATAGGGTTGGATCCTGCCCGAACAGGGGAGGTTCATCATCATCCAACCTTTCTAGTTCTTCGGTGAGAGGACCAGCACCGGTCCAATAGCAGCAGTATCCATTGACGAGGCCCTTGCCGCCTCAGTCCCAGGCATTTCAGCAGCAGAGCCCCCAGCAGTATGCGCAAGCCCAGGCCTTGAGTCAGAATAGGCAGCAAGGAATTCAGCAGAGGGGACCAGCACCCCGAGGGCATGGTCAGGCCATGATGATGACCGTGGAGGAAGGATTGGCACCAGGAGAGGTAGTGGCAGGTACTATTCTCGTCAACTCCTTTCCAGCTTCAGCTTTATTTGATTCTGGTGCATCGCATTCATTTATGTCTGCACGATTCGCGACACGGATAGGATTGGAGCCCGAGTCATTATCAGTAAGACTCAATATACTTACTGGTAACGCACTTATGGGAGTAGATAGAGTGTTTTCCTCGTGTCGGATCGTAGTTAGCGGTAGAAAGTTCCCCGCTAGATTGATAGAGTTCCCGATGGCCGATTATGATGTGGTCTTAGGGATGGATTGGTTGAGGAACCAGTATGCTAGGATAGACTGCCATATTGGTAGGGTTGTTTTTAGCATTCCAGGAGAGCCGGAGTTTTCTTTCTCTCGAGGCGAGGTTGAGCCTTCTCCTCCGATATTGCGGATGGCAGTAGCAGCAGTTCAGTTGCCCAGGATAGTGGATGAGTTCCCAGATGTTTTTCCAGAAGAGCTTCCAGGTATGCCTCCGGAGCGGGAGATCGAGTTCACTATAGACTTGATTCCTGGGACAGCCCCAGTGTCAGAGAGAGTCTACAGGATGGCGCCATCAGAGTTGGAGATATTGTACAAGATGATTGAAGAACTCAGAACCAAGGGATTCATTCGTGCTAGTGGATCGCCTTGGGGAGCCCCGATGCTTCTTGTGAAAAAGAAGGATGGTACGTCCAGGTTATGTGTTGATTATCATACCTTGAACTCGGTGACAATCAAGAACAGATACCCTCTTCCGAGGATAGATGACTTATTTGATCAACTCAAGGGGGCTTCAGTATTCTCGAAGATTGATTTGCGCTCAGGTTATCATCAGATCAGAGTCAGAGAGCAGGACATCCCGAAGACAGCTTTTAGATTGAGATATGGGCATTAGGAATTCCTTGTTATGCCTTTTGGAGCAACCAAAGCGCCGACAGTATTCATGGACCTCATGAATCGCATCTTCATGCCTTACTTGGATCAGTTTGTGATTGTGTTCTTGGATGACATTCTGGTCTACAGCAAGAGTGAGGCGGAGCATGAGCAGCATCTCTGTATAGTTTTTTAGATCCTCAAAGAGCACCAGTTATATGCCAAGTTCAGTAAATACGAGTTCTGGCTCGATCGCATTTCGTACTTGGGTTATATCATCACCAGAGGAAGAGTAGAAGTGGATCCCCAGAAGATTGTAGCAATTGAGTCATGGCCAGTACCCAGTACCGTTGTAGAAGTTCACAGTTTTCTTGGATTGGCCGGCTACTACCGACGGTTTATTTCGGATTTTGCTCGAATTTCAGCACCATTGACGCAGTTGACCTGCAAGGATGTGCAGTTTGCTTGGACAGCAGAGTGTCAGAGTTCTTTTGAGCAGTTGAAGCAAGGCCTGATAACAGCTCCTATTCTTACGCTTTCAGATGGGACCGGAGGATTCTCAGTGTACTGTGATGCTTCAGGCAGAGGTTTAGGATGTGTTCTGATGCAGCATGGGAAGGTAATAGCTTATGCGTCACGACAACTTCGTGATCATGAGAGGAATTACCCAACCCATGACTTGGAGCTGGCAGCAGTGGTGTTTGCACTTAAGTTGTGGAGGCACTACTTGTATGGAGATAGGGTGGAGATTTTCACCGATCACAAGAGCCTGAAGTATGTTTTCACCCAGAAAGATCTTAACATGCGTCAGAGAAGGTGGCTGGAGCTTCTTGTGGATTATGATGTCAACTTGCAGTATCATCCCGGGAAGGCCAATGTCGTTGCAGATGCATTGAGCAGGAGAGCCGGAGCTTATTTCCTAACAGCACAGCCAAAATTGTTAGCAGATCTTCAGAAGATGGGTATAGAAGTTATTCTTCCTTCCAGTGTGGCCTTGATGGCCAGCATGCAAGTTTAGTCCACTATAGTTGAGAGGATCCGGATGGCACAATCGGCAGATTCCAAGCTTCAGCGACTCAGAGCGGAGTGTGAGACAGGACGAAGACCAGAGTTATGTATTCATGAGGATGGTACACTTCGACATGGTAAGCGTCTTTGTGTACCCAGTAGAGATATCAGGCAGGAAATCATGTCAGAAGCACACAGTTCTCAGTATTCTATCCATCCTGGCAGTACGAAGATGTACCGTGATATCCGTCAGCACTTTTGGTGGAATGGCATGAAGCGGGAGATAGCTCGGTTTGTCTCTCGGTGTTTGGTTTGCCAACAAGTTAAGGCTGAACATCAGAGACCGGCTGGACTTCTTCAGCCTTTGCCGATTCCAGAGTGGAAGTGGGAGCATGTGACCATGGATTTCGTGACTGGGCTACCTAGATCCCCAGCTGGTAGAGATGCTATTTGGGTTATAGTTGACCGGCTCACAAAAGTGGCTCACTTTTTTCCATTCAGAGTTGGTCAGTCGACGGCTCAGTTAGCAGAGATGTACCTCAGGCAGATTGTCAGATTGTACGGTGTGCCAGTCAGTATCACCTCGGACCGAGATTCAAGATTTACGTCGCACTTTTGGCGTAGCTTGTAAGAGAGTTTGGGGACTCATCTCCAGTTCAGTTCAGCATATCACCCGCAGACAGATGGCCAGTCGGAGCGCACAATCCAGACTCTTGAAGACATGTTGCGGTCTTGCACACTTGACTTCGGTGGTTCATGAGAAGATCACTTACACCTGGTAGAATTTTCGTACAACAACAGTTTCCAGGCCAGTATCCAGATGGCACCGTTCGAGGCACTGTATGGTAGGAAGTGCAGATCCCCACTAGCCTGGGATGATGTTGGAGAGAGACAGATGCTCGGTCCAGAAATGATTGCCCAGACAGTTGAAGTGGTCAGGCGAGTCAGAGATCATCTTCGAGTTGCCCAAGATCGCCAGCGTCATTGGGCCGATTCTCATCGGCGCCCTCTCGAGTTTTCGGTCGACGATCATGTATTCCTGAGAATTTTGCCTAACCGTGGTGTCATTCGTTTCGGCGTACGGGGAAAGCTTAGTCCTAGGTATATAGGATCGTTTGACATTTTGGAGCGAGTAGGAGATGTATCCTATCGTCTCGCTCTTCCACCGTCGCTAAGCGAGGTGCATGACGTGTTCCATGTATCCCAATTACGATGGTATATCCCGAACCCGAGCCACATCCTGGATCATTCGAAATTGGTTGTTGGTACCAACCTTTCGTATGAGGAGAGGCCCGTGTCTATATTGGACCGGAGAGAGAAGATCCTCAAGAACAAGACTATCAAGTTAGTCCGAGTTGCTTGGGGTCATCACTCTTTGGGGGAGTCAACGTGGGAGCGTGAGGATGATATCCGATCGCGATATCCCGACTTGTTTGACTCGTGAGGTATAATGTCTTTCTTATGCCTCATGCCTTCGATTCCTTGCTTGAATGAGTGATTGTCTGCCTAGTTATAGCTTGTATGTGATTAATGTAGCTTGTCATTGCTCCTCTAGCCTCTTGATTAAATTCCGAGGACGGAATTCTTTTAAGGTGGGTAGAGTTGTAATGCCTGTGGTTCGTATTACGTATTCTTAGAATACGTGTACGTATTTTATTCTTGTATTGCATGATTTCCTGGCTTGGCATTTCCTTCTGGGCTTGGTTTATTCTTGGTTCAGGTTGGTTGGTTCGGCTTGGCTTGGTTTTGATTGGGTTCATGATGAACCCAAGGTGAACCCCTACCTACCACCACCATTTGTATTTATTAGCCCTCTTCATTCTCTCTCTTCATTATTCATCTTCTTCTTCCTCATTTACTCCCTTCACCTACCAAAGAGAGAAGAGAGAGGTCTAGGCAAGTGCACCTTGCCACCACTTGAGAACCATTTTTTATTTGTCCATTAGCTAGAATAGGCCATGGTGATCAACATTAGAACTTGACATTTTATGATTTGGAGTCTCCATTGTTCTAGATCTAAGTTTCTTCTATTTTTGGTTTTGCATGGTTTTGATCTACTTAAGTTGTATTTTTATGGGTTTTGATGTTCTTATGTTGGAGAGGATTGAATTTCACCCAAGATAGAACTTTGCAAAGTCGGATTTGGACTTGTTTGGACCAAGTTATGGACTTTTGAAGCTTTGGGTTCAACCCATGGAGTTCTTGCTGTTTGGGGAAGACAGTGAGCAGTGCACGAGCTTTTTAGCTTGTGCCACTGAGTTGCGCGCGCTCTTTAGCGCAGCGCAGTCCCCATACGCTGCCTTTTGGAAGCGTATGACTCGCATACGCTCGCTTGCTTGACAAGGAGTCGTATGGAGTCCATACGCTACCTTTTGGGAGCGTATGACTCGCATACGCTCGCTTGCTTGACAAGGAGTCGTATCGACCCCATACGCTGCCTTTTGGAAGCGTATGACTCGCATACGCTCGCTTGCTTGACGAGGAGTCGTATGGAGTATATACGCTGCCTTTTGGAAGCGTATGACTTGCATACGCCTGACCTGAGCGTAGGTTGGCTTGAGCGTAGGCTGGCCTGAGCGTATGACTTTTGCACTGAGCGTATGGCCTTTGGCTGACTTGGTCTTAAGTCAGCGTGTCAGTTTGGTTTTATTTTCCTTAAGCTTGGCTTTTCTATAGCCCTGTCTATTGATATTTTATTAGATATTTTATGCCTATTTTATATCCTTACGTCTTTTGTCATGAACTTGACAATCACGAATTTATGTAATATGTTTGGAAAGGATAACTGAGCCTGACACGATAGTGACCCATAGTGGTGCACTTCTGACATGAGTAACCTGACATGACCTGATAGTGGCCCGTCGTAGCGCACTCCTAACTAGTACACTTGACCTGATAACCTGACATGTTATATCTTGATAAGCTGTTGCGACGGCTACTTGATATAATATGACCTGTATAATAACCTGGACACCGTGGACGATTGTGCTTGTATAAATAAACCAGTCCTGTCTTGCATCATGTCTAGGATGGGACTCCTGAGTACCACGGTCAGGAGCACCCACTAAAATGGACTAAGGCTAATAACTAGAATAACACAGTAGTCATGAAGAGATTTCCCAGCTACAGGCAATCCCGATACCTGGGTGCGCCTGGGATCTGTAGCCTGCCGTCGAGTAGGGCACATTTCCAGCACACTGTCATGTATTGCACCCTTTAAGCTACTTAAGGGTACATGCATTTCCTGGACGATGTACCCACCTGAATTCAACCCTAATCTTTCGACCTGGGTAACCTGGATGGTCTGCAGGGCTTGTGGCTGTAGAATAATCTCGCTGCATCTTGTTAGTAATTAGGCTTGTGACAACCCTAGTTAGTTAAAGTATCAAGCCGTAATTCTTGCTTGGCCGTGAAGTGATTGGATGGAGTCTAACCAGTCTAGTCTTGCCCTGATCCTGTTCCAGATTATTGAATGACCAGAATGCTTGTATTTATTTTATCGATAAATGGTGAGAATTCCAAGTTCTGTTCAGACGAAGGGTTACAACCCCGGTCCTTGTTTGGTTTACGGGTTGTAACCTGTTTATCTGAATAGTTCCATGGCTATCTCGTCGTATATCATCCTGGTGTATTTTCTTTATTTTCAGTTCTTACTTTTATTTATATCTTATGCTGATTGCTGGTTTTAGTTCTTAAGTGAAGCTTCCTTTGTGGCACTTGCTCTTTCTGGGGTCTGATCCAGCTGGTTTTGTGTGGCCAGATTTCGGAGCAGCTCCCGAGGATCTACCGACCTTCCAGCCAGATGGTGGCCACTAGACGGAACCCTGGCAACGAGTGGATTTATTTTTGATCTCCCACTTTATTGTAAAAATATTCTTTTGAGGTGTTTAGCCGACGAGCATCTGTTTAGCTCGATTGCACTTTTACTTACTGTCTGCCTACGGGCTGTAACATGATTAACAGATCCTAGGGTTGATCATGTATGACTAAACTCTTGCTAGTCCTGACATTTTATAACGACTAGGTTCATGATCAACTGAATATGTAATATTTGGGATGCCTTACTATTGTATATTTAATGATCATACATCTTGTAACTTTTACTTACTTGCTTGTGATTGAGACACTGGGCTTGTTCATGACCTTAAGAGACTGTTGGCTTGTAGATAAACCCTCATATATCTAGACAGCCGTGATCGTATATCGAGATGGTTTCCATTTCGGTATACGTAGCTGGCTATGTCTGCCCCCGCTCTCCAGTATTCTGGTTCTGGGGCGTGACATGGTTTAAGTGGTGGCCCATGCAGGTCTTGTAAATCAAGATATGTGAGGGTTTACCGAATAGATGTCTCAATCAGTATCCGCCTTTGATCTCTGCTCGTATCATCTGAATCCCTGGATTCTTGTCCTGATCATATGCTTGTATCGTTGATCTGTCCTGGTCCTTCCTTATTGTTTCCCCATGTCGTCTTCTTCAGCGGCATTGTTCGTGGTCTTGCCGACCAGCAAGGCGAAGCACCTCCCGCGGACCAGCAGCAACCGGGAGATCAAGCCCAGCACTCCGGAGTAGCCTCCAGAGTTGAGCCTATTGGAGAAGAGCTCCCAGTTCAGCCAGTTCAACCTGTAGAACATGATGATGGCACTTTAGTAGGACTCGTCAGGACCTTGATAGCTTCTCAAGATCATCGTGGAGATGTCTTGCACCAGGCAGTGACGGATGCTTTAACCCGGGGTGGTCATCAGGGTAACAGCGCGGCCAACAGCTTCAAGCGCTTGAACCCTCCATTCTTCGACGGTAGTGAAGATGCTATCGCGGCAGATGCATGGCTTCAGGACACTGAGGTGATTCTCGAGGCAGCCAGGACCCCAGAGAATGAGAAGGTGGCAGTTGTGCGCCTGCAGTTGTTAGATCTTGCCCACAGCTGGTGGGCAGCGCAGGCCATTGGATTAGCAGCACCCATTGCTTGGGCGGTATTCAGAGAGAGATTCCAGACCAAGTATTTCGATGTCGTGGCTCGGTATGATCTACAGACCCGGTTCACCAATCTGAAGCAAGGAGGCTGGACGGTCGATGGATATGCGGCCGAGTTTTCGACGAGAAACGATTATTGGCTCAACAGCATATTGAGTTATATCAAGCCCGAATCTCAAAAGCTTTTAATCGCAAAGTTAAGGTCAGAGCTTTTCAGAAAGGAGAACTGGTTCTAACCGTCAGACGTCCTATGACCATGACCCATATGAGCAAGGGCAAATTTGACGCGAAGTGGGAAGGTCCATATATCGTGAGCAAAGTCTTCTCAAATGGAGCCTATCAACTTACAGAGTTGGACGGTCGAGTTGCAATGATGCCTATCAATGGCAAATTCTTTAAAAAGTACTATGTATGAATGTAAAAGGAATTTCTTGTAAATACGACAAAACAATTCATAAATAAAATTTTATTTTATTTCATCATAAATGGCGTTACAAGATATCAGGGACGAGAATCACTATCGTCCTTCTTGAAGACAGGACGAGGACCACTACCGTCCTTTTCAAAAATGTAATCGGCAAAAGAGCCGAGAACATCCTTGCTCGAACCCACCAGGAACTTGCAAGCAGCCATCCTCATGGCCTCTTCTTCTTCAGTCTTCCCTGGTTCAAGTTGGAAGTCCAAGATATCCCGCGGTAGCTTGGGTGCAGACGAACCTTCGTCCGCCTCTGTCTGCTCTGGCTGGGTCATCTCGACTGGACGTTCTTCAGTAACCGCTTCAACCTTCGGGGCGATCTCAGCCTTCTTCGATGCATCTTCAGACGACATTTTCTTATTAAAAGTGAAACTGATCATTTCATCTAAATTTATGTTCTATTTATAGGCAAAAATTCTTAAGACATCGATGCGACACGTTCTTCGCAACATTCATTACATCTGACGGTTCACCCGTTCATTACATTCATCTGTCGGTTCGCCCGTTCATTACATTCATTTGACGGTTCGTCCGTTCATTCCACTCATTCACTACACCAAAATGGGTAATTTGAAACATTTAGCATTTTGGGCTTTGGAATGGTGGACAAACGTTCCTAGGCTTTGGAACACTTGATAATTGCTCCAAACTACAAAAATGTTTCTAAAATTAATTTACTTAAAATGAATTAATTTTTTTATTTTTTGGAACAGTCAACAAACATTGTTTTTTATGTTCAATTACACATGATTGCATAAAAGTGTTCCGATTCTACTCTTTCATTCTATTTCATTCTAATCTCAAACCACACCCTCTGTTGCTCACCCTCGGCACACCCCTCTCGGCGTCGTTCTCTTCCCATCACCCAATCGAAGTTGTTATTTTTGATCTCCACGTTGGTGCCACTCTCTTCCACTCTCATCCCACCGTCGGTCTTCCACACCCACCACCCTCTTCCACTCTCACCCTGTCGCCGGAGCCGTTGGTGTTTTACGCAACAGGTATCTCTCTCTCTCTATCTCTATCCTTTCGAATATCCCTCTCTCCCAACTCTCTCCCCCTCCCCCCCACCCAACCCTTCCTATGAATGAATTTGATGAGGGTTATGCATACATAGGTTTACGGTTTGTGGTTTGCTTATTTGTTCTCGAAATCGCACACATAAAGACCTCCAACTTGAATAAAGCTAGAAAATTCAAACAAAGCCCCCAAATTAGGGATTCTTGACAACTATGTGCTTATTGCATTAACCGTATTTTCAAGTCTGATAATCTCTATTCTCCTAGTGGTATTTTTAAATAGAGTTTCTATACATTCCTTTAAACACTTATTATTCCAAGAGTTTGACTACTGATTTTTTTTACTTAGCCATTTTAATCTTGCATGATATTTGGAATTGTGTTTCTTCTATCTCAAAACCATATCCCTTTCTATTTTGTTATGTCCAATTCACAGGGTACTTGTATGGAAAGCGATATGAGATTGTCTCTCCAGACCATCTCTTTCTTGCTTATCTGACAAAGGTAAGGATTCCTTCACTTTATCTATGAGGGATTTAGCTACTGGTTCACTTTATATATGACTGATCGAGTTGCCAATTTGTTGTAGGCAATGCATGGGAAAGAATGGCTTTACACTATCACAAATAGTGGTAAGAGACATTTTCGGTGAGCATAACGTTATGATTGAGTAGTGTACTCTCTTTTCTTTGATCTGTAATTAGGTATATTTTTTCTTTAGGATATTTCGTAGCATGCTTGCATATAGTAAGGATGATGTATTGATTTGGGAAGAATTTGATGAATATATATTAACATTTGAATTTCGAAGGATTGTCAGTTTGAACAATCAACCACCTTGTTTTAGGGGATTCAAGTTCCAAATTAAAGCTAGATGGTAGTACAAGGGTTGGTCTCCATCACTAGGCTATGAGCATTTCAATGCACTTGTAAGTGATGATTTTTGCTTCGTTCTCTCCACGTGAGCGAACCCACAATTTATTATCAAATGGGTACTTTGACATTCACGAGGAAGCAACTTTTACCAATATTGAGTAGGTGCGTTATTTCTTCACTGTGTCACTGTAATTAATATGCTAGGGACAAAGTTCAACCTGTAATTATCCGAGTATGATTTTCATATGACAAGATTTTTGTGTCCGGTATACATGATAAAATAATCTTATTATGTAGAAAATAAGAGGAAATAAATAACCTGAAGGCCTTTCTTTCGTACATATTTAAAACATGAAAAAAAGCTGATTTAATAGTATTTTCTATCATTTTAAAGATAGATTAATTTACAATTATAATAGATGTAACTTGGTCTCGAGTAATATTTCACTAAATTTTTGTATAGCTGCAATTGGATTTCTTTATTAAAAAAGTGTGTATATAGTTAGTTTATCTGAACTAAAATTACATATTCGTCAAAGAGTAAATCATTTGATTGCAGGCAAAGTGTGGTTTGAGTAAAGGACATGCTCTTCCAATTTGATGTAATCGTGAAAAGTGTATAATTATTTACAATAGAAGTACCCAATTCCACGACTTCGGGAAGGGTTCAATCCAACAGATAGCTACTTGTATATAATTTGATTTTCCAAGTTATATCACAATATATTTGGAGATGCATAGTGATTTGTGGATATCCTTGTTCTGTGTACTTTTATCTCACAATCACACATCACATTTCCATATGTATATTCATTTCTATAGATACATAGACAAGCTACGTTGCAGGGTAACGAATACGACATGACGTAGTTTGGTCATAGACATGAACTTTTGGAGCATGTCCTTCCTATCTTGCATGGTATGGTGCAAGATTTTTTTTCTTATTTTTTTCTTGCCTTTTCTTTTCTAAAACAAATTATCTTAACTTCTCTTGCAGTTTCTGGAACCCCTAGAGCTCTGTTACAGATTACTCTACAGTTGTGGTGATAGACCAATTGTTGATGGAAGCCTTCTTGACTTCCTGTGTCAAGTTTCAACATTTGGCTTATCATAAAATACCTACTATGATATCGTCTAGATTTGGAGAGGTACTAACTTTTTTACCTTTCTGAACATAAAATACCTACAATGACACTCCACTTATGTTAGTACTATTTGAGTATTTGTTTCAATTTCGAAAATTTTAATGTTTAGCATAAAAATAAAATAGAGGACGAACAGAAAAAGTTATGTTTATCCATCTCTTTCTTTGCAATATTTATCGACACTTTCTGTTGCTTTCTTGATTTTTCTATTAAACCCCTTTTGTTGTATAGATTATTTGTGTTAATCATTCACTAATTGATGCCATTACGATTTACTGCTCATCTTGCAGCAATTGGGCCCGGAAGGTGCAAAATAGATAATAGAGATTGTTGGCAGGATACTCAAGATGGACACACCTTTTCCGCATGTCAGGTTGGCTTAAAAGTAGCCAAGGCAACGTGGGCTACTGTTCGGGCAATTTTGATAGCCTTGGCTATTGTTGGAGTTGGAGCATGTACTGTGTACAAGTATATGTTTGGGGTAAGTGTGTATCACCTCCACTATCACTGTATCATTCCTACCTTATTATCTGTGATATATGTTGGACACTTGTCCCTATTGAAATTTTTGGTGTCCATGTATGACATGACGCCCATACCCGCGTGTGCTTATACTTATCTGGGCATAATACAAACTCATTCAATTTTATGGACTTCTAGAATATGTGTATCATTTTACTTGTTCTTTCTTTTTTTTACTTGTACTTGTTTCAATATAAACCCCAAAACTTAAATGACAAATAAGCATTCATGTTGACATATAAATTATTCTTGGTTTCAAAAATTTGTTGTCTTCGCTAATATTTATGTCCATGGTCACAATTCATAGCTGAATATCCTGTTAGCCTTTGATTGGTCCCAGTTGGTTGGAGTGAGATAAAAGAAAGTGCGCGAGTCTTGATACTGGTGTGTATTTTGGATCTAATCTTTGGTTGGTTCCAAGAAAGTGGTGTGCATTTTGAGTCTTGATACTGGTGTGTATTTCACTTTCAAAGGGGTTTTCATTGGATAATCTCATAGCCATCAGGAGTACTGGGCTTTAGGTAGACTGATATTTTCTTTACACAATTTAGCTGAACATGCAATGCAAGAGAGATGCCCCTTAACTGATATTTTCTTTACACAATTTAACTGGCTAAATTATATATAATTTTGGGATCGAATTTAATTAAAAAGGTAGGTTTTTTCCTTCTTATTGGTGGTCATCTGTTTTAGAAGATAATTCATAATACATCTGAAGGAAACTGCTCCATCTTATTCTTGGAGCCTGCCAAATTATATATATTTTTGGGATTATATTTATTTTAAAAACTAGGGCTTTTTTCCCCTTCTTGATGGTCATCTGTTTTAGAATATAATTTTTAGTACATTTAAAGGAAACTACTTACTAAGTTAAAATGATTTACCTCAGAATGTTACCTCAGTATGTTAATTATTTATCTATCATTCTATCTTATGCTGGTTTCTTAAATTCTGTTCCAAATGAAATGCAGTAGAATCACAATGATAAACTTGTTTCACTTTTTTAGGCAACTCCTGAGCTCGAGTATGGTAGGATGAACATTGGAAGCCGACCTTCAAAACGAAAGCCTAGTGGCGGTATAGAGTCGCTACATGCAATTCCATGGATATTTGCTTGGACTCGGACAAGATTTCACCTTCCTGTGTAGCTTGGGTTTGTCACAACATTTAAGCATATCATGGAAGAGGATATCAAGAATCTTCGTACTCTACAGACAATGTACCAGGAGTGGCCTTTCTTCAGGATGCTGATGATTGGAGGAATAGAGATATTGTCAAGGACATTGCAAAGCCCAAGTTATAATGTTGTCTATTAGCTCTCATGCCAAAAAATTCTTCATGTAATAAGCAGATAGTATGTTGTTCATATGTCACTAGTTCTTATAGGTGATATGTGCATCCTGGAGTAAGTGGTAGAAATGACAAGTGCACTATCATGTTTACTAATTTGAATTATTATGTAAGTCCTTACACCTATATATATCTATATTCTTTTATGCCATCTTCTTTCAACTACATTATGAAGCATATTTGATTCTCATAATGTTTCCTACTACAGGAAGTCGATGAGGATATGTTTTTCATGTTTTCTATATATGGCCGTAGGATCAATCACAGTAATGAAGTAAAATGATCAAACTCATTTCGAAAACTATTGATATATCATACTTGGAGATGACACTATAGGGCTAAGACTTTTGGTTGCAATGGTGTATGTATTCTAGATATTCTTTTCAAGGATTGTTCTCTGTTTTGTTTTAGTGCTTTATATCAAGATCTTATAGTCCAAATATTAATTTTAATATATTTTTGTGCAAGCTAATAATGAGTGCGGATTAGGTTCCAATTTGATGTTCAAAAATGGACGCTAAGAAGTGTATCTTTTTACTTGTGTATTTTATTTGCATGAGGAGCGACTTATGCTGTCCATGATTATTCTACTTTAAATATTTAAGTCCATGGATTTCTTTATTTCATCTAATGGAGCTCGATGTCGATTCAGAGAATGTGTAAAAAAAATGGTACCACTTATTATGTGTTCCAATGGACAATTTAGGAATTATTAGATTGTGGTTCAAACAAAAAAGTTGAATGCGAAATTAAAATTAAAAAATGCACAGAAACGTTAATAAAATGTTTCAAACTGAGCCACATGAACAATGAAAAAGTGTTGCAAATTAAATTTAGGAACGAGAATAAAGTGTTTCAAACTGACATTTAGAAACGTTCCAAAGGTGTTCCAAACATAATTTAGGTACGTATTATACGTGTTCCAAAATCTAACTTTAGGAACGTCCGATAACCGTTCCAGACTAAATTTAGGAACACTTTACAACCGTTCCAAAAATTGTAACGCCACTTTTAGGAACGATTTTGATATGTTCCTAAAAATATTAGGAACATATAAAAATTGTTCCTAAATGCCTTTTTTGGTGTAGTGATTCGACGGTTCGCCCGTTCATTACATTCACTTGACGGTTCATCCGTTCATTCCATCCATCCGACGGTTCATCCGTTCATTACATCCATCCAACGGTTCACCCGTTCATTCCATACATCTGACGGTTCACCCGTTTATTCTACTCATTCGACGGTTCACCCGTTCATTCCATTTCATCTGACGGTTCACCCGTTTATTCCACTCATTCGACGGTTCATCCGTTCATTCCATTTCATCTGACGTTTCACCCATTCATTCCATTCATTTTGACGATTCATCCGTTCATCCATATCAGCAACTTGTCACGTATTTATTTCTGATTAAGTTGTCTACCGAAATAATAATATTCAACAAATTATATTCTGCCTTGTCCACAATTACCTCTGAGTAGATATAATGAATATAATTATTTTCTAAAATCAAGAAATATATCATATCCTGAACCTCTGAATATATTTTCCATCGCTATTATTTATATCCTTAATGGGATATACAAAAAATAATAGAGCCACAAAAATAATGTCTTTTTATTGATCAAAATAAAAGGCATTACAAAAAAGACATATAGCAAAAGAGAAAATACAAAAATGTCTTTCATTCAATCATCAAGCTAGCTATCTGCTGCTTCAATGCTTGAAGTCGGTCCTCACGAGAATCCATCACCCGCCTTCTAGCTTCCGCCATTCCAGATTCATCGTCAAAGGATGGCAAGGTCACTAAGCGGCGAGCGATTTCATCTTGGTGGGAAGTGATAAATTCATTCTTTTCGTGGGTCAGAAGATCTAGTTGCTGAACGGCAGTTTCATGCTGTGTCATCTCTTCTTCAAGAGCAAGCTGAACGATTCTCAACTTTTCCTAAAGTCGAGCAAACTCTGCTTTCAGCTCAGCAACCTTTTTTTCTTTTTCCCCAGCAGAAGACGCTAATGCCTCCATCCGAGAATCATACTCTGAAGCCTTTGTGGCATAAGTGTCCAAAAAAGTCTGTAAAAGCAGCTTTTGTGACTTTTGCTTCGCGAGTCATCCTGTCAAACTCAGCATTCACTAGGGGTTCTACCTCCCCCCGATTAAGATCTTTGTAAATCTTAATAGATGCCTCCAGCTCATCCAGTATGTATTCAAGATAGGCAGCTTAAAACAGTCATTTCGTCACCCTTGACGAATCTACTAAAACAAGCAACAGTTCTTTTTTGAGAATCATACGCTAAGATCAAGTTCGGCTTATCAAAATGCCATGAACATCGAAAAAGTCTCAAAGGAGTATTTTCCACAGAATTGTCATTTCTATTTCTCATTCTATCATCATAAAAGTCTATTACATTTTTAGACTTTCTTACAAATCATAATGGAAATCTATTACATCTTGGATTTTCATTATATACAACAATGGTGACCTAATGGAGATCTATTACATCTTTTGGATCTTCTTCATCAAATTCGTTGTTGGTGGCAATTCCTTGCTTTCTGAGCCTCAATGGCAACAAGGGCAGTAGGAATTAACTCTGGTCTTCTCTCTCAGACGAGAGGAGAACCCCAGAGTATGGCAGCCCAAAGACATGTTGCTGCCAATACAACCTGTGGAGGGATGACAGCCCTTCAGAAAAGCTAGGAATGTATCCAGCATTGGGATACGATTCCTAGTTCTGCCGTGAAAGGAACTCTACTACCCAACTTCTCGGGTTAGAGTTGACTCCACCATCCAACTTTTCGTGTATAAAGGCTCTTCCTACCATCTGAGGAAGACCCTTCTATCCTACGAAGAGTTCTGAGTTGTCTGATTTGCACGTCAAAAACGCATGAGCTCCCTGATGTGTGTGTCAGAAGAATGCTCCCCACAGCATCCAAATCGCCAATGCCAGTTCTAGAAAAGTTCTTTAGCCAAGTTTCTGCAGAAGACAGCACAGAGAAAGAAACTAATTAATAAAAATGTCATCATCATCAGGCGTAAACTGGCCCATCAAAGATGGGCATACCCTGTTCAGTTAAAGACAAATGCTTGTCTTCAACAGGCGCACCTTATCAATCAAGGATTTGCGCTCGTTTTTCAGGTGCACCTTATCTATCAAGGATTTGCGCTCGTTTTTCAGGCGCACCTTATTTATCAAGGATTTGTGCTCGTTTTTCAGGTGCACCTTATTTATCAAGGATTTGCGCTCGTTTTCAGCAGGCGCACCTTATCTATCAAAGATAGGCACTTGTTTTCAACAAAAGCTTAAAGGTAGCCGATTGTGCACCCTGTTTAATCAAAGAAGGGCGCATTCTGCCCCTTTTGTATAAATTAAATACCTATTTCGGTGAAAGGTGATGCGCATAACAATGGATAAAAGATGATCATACACAGAAAGCTACTGTTTCACGTTGGGCTTACCATCGAGGTCAGATGGTTCGGCGCTAAGAGTTGTTGAATCAATGACTGATGACACGGCGTGTAGAGGAATGACATCGGAAAGCATCGTCATCATTAATCCCTTGTCGGAGAATGGAGTCTTGCAAAAAGTCATCTTCGTAGAAGAAGAAGAATAAAGGAATGAGAATGCATTCTTTAACTCAGCTATTTATAAAGGTTCAAAGAAGCAGATGGCGTGAGTCTATTTCGGGAAAGATCCTAATAAGAGGCGCTCATAACCACAGAATAGCTGCCATGTGTTGTTTTGTTTCTCTTGGGAATGAGCAAACATGGAAACAGTCAAAAGAGGTGTAGAATAATCCTATATCAATGCACCACACGAATAAAGGTAAAAACAACCCCAGGATTTTATTTCATAAAAAGAGAGTAGGCCCCTACAGATAAGTTAAGTGTCACAATACATAGATGACACCCCAACACAAAATATTATTTCTTCTTCTCTCCTTCGTTGGGCTGACGAAGGGAGGCGCCTAACTCGTGCACATTGTAGATCCCTGAACGATGCATCAGACCGAGGAATGCTTCTGCATCACCGGGTCCTTTGTGGGCAGTTGAAAGACCACCATTTATACGATCAAAGATCGATGGAGTCAGTCCAAAGCATTCAAGGAAATTGCATGCTCGTAGCAATTGATCGGCCTCCGTCTCTATGTCAAGCCTTGAGCTTTGAGCCTTCTTCTTGTCAGCCTCTATCTCTTTCTTTGGTGCCATGACTATACAAGGATGAGAAGTGAGAATGAAAGCTTTCCTTTATATATACAATTAACCAACCCTTCATATTCCCTATGGGAAACTGAATATCATCAATGCAACTCGGGAAGACGAAGAAGAGTTCGAACGTTTCGAGAGAAAATGTATTATGACGGTTGAATATTGACCGGCGCCCTTCATGACTTATTTCTTGACTTTTCATATTCAAAGTATTTCGAAAATTTTGAAGTCTTTTCAAATTTCGAAAACTTTGAAGGGGGTCTTGTAGGTCCTAAAAATCAAGTTGCACCCATCAAAAAAGCAATGAAAATCAAATTACGTATCCTTCAAATGTACTGTACAGGAAGCAGACTGTGCAACAAATCAACTGCGCGAGGTTGAACTGCACCAATATCCAAGCGCGCTAAGCTGACGTGGCAACGTCATCATTACCTGACACAAAATCAGATCTTCTGACAACTGACTGCCCGAAAGGCGAGGAGCCTCTTCGTTTCTCGAGCCGTGCCGCATTCTAGGACAGCTGTCCAAATCCTAGCACGGTCTAGCTGTCAACTCCCAGCGCAATCTGCCAGCCCAACCGAAGCGCAGTCTGCCAGATCCTCTTCAGCACAGTTCGATCCCAGCGCAGTCTGAAGCTAGCGCTGTTCAAGTGGTACGATCCATCAAGATAACTGACATTTTGTACGTGGCTTACATGCCATCAATTGCTCAACACGTGGCGGCTTCCTGCATATGACCAAGCGTATTTCAATCAGACAATGCCACGCCTCTAAATACAGTTAGCCCATAATTGAGTAACCACCAAAAGCCAGCGCAATTGGTAGCCTGCGCAGTCCAATACCTGCGCAATCCAGCCTGCGCAATCCAGAATAACTACAAATTAGTTATTTCTAGAACTCTATAAACAGAGTTTCAAGTCCTTCATTAAAGAGATCAGATCATATTATCACCAGAGATCAGGAGTTCTTGTCCAAGTGCTGCTGCATTCTTCAGAGGCTATCATCTTCAAAGTTCACATCGTCCAAGGGATAAAGCGATCGTCTTCAGATCGGATTCCTATAGTTGTACTTTTCCAGAATTCAATTGTAATCTTCTTATAAAGTTTTTGAAATAAAAGAACTTTTTGTTTTTGCAAACATACGTTTACGCTAAAATATTAGAGGTCAGCATTCTGCCTTATTCAGTAAGGGGTCCGCGAAACCAAATCGTTGCCTCGCAATGGGCTGAGACTTGGGCATGGTAAGCCAAATCGGACGTATAATTCAATGAAGCACGAAGTGCTCAAATGGCTAAGTCAGGAGAGTTGGCCGTACACGAAGTTATAAAATTGAGCCGTATCGGCTCGACGAAACGACAAGGCGTATCGACTCAATGTGGGAGGATTGACTCTTCTTTTTACTCCTTCATGCCTAAGTCAAAATATATCATTGTATGCTAAGTTAACCTATCGATGCCACGGGCATGGTCCGATCAGAAGATAAATCGTAGTATGTCGAACACTAGTTAGAACAATTGAAATAAAATGTACATCAAATGCACGAGTCGCTATAAAACATTAGATATTGCAAAGGCGAGCGCCTCGGTGCGCAAGCCGCAAGAACATGGGATAACTGTATTCGGCGAGTGCCTTAGTGCATGAACCATACCGTACCTTCGTGCACGAGTTAGAAAGGCTAGAACATTGAAAGACAATAGGCGAGCGCCCTAGCGTGCAAGCCATGAGTATTGAACACTAAGGCATAGAACATGGAAATACGGTCGAAGTGTGCCTACGTGCACGAGATCATAAAAAATGGCTTCGTTGCGAAAGAATACAGTTGTGGCATGAATGTGCCAGAACTGTCAGATATGACATGATGTCTCGAAAGGTGTTCGGGACCTTCGGGTCATTCGGTTGGCGAACATTGAGTTGAGACATGATGCCATTGAACATTGAAATGAAGTATGAAATATAAGAACATAGAAAGTAAATGGAAGAAATATGAGATGATAAAGTCTGAGTCTCGGACTCAAGACTATGCTTGGTTGTTTGAATAATAGTGCGTTACATGGTCAAATGGAATGGACTTGAGATAATTGAGATAATAACCCATGTATGGGTGTTCCCTTGAACGGTTAAGTGCCGGGGCGCCGGAACCATTTGGCCTATGAGGGAATGTATCTTTGATAGGCGCACATCCGTAAGACGATTAGCAACCGCTTGACGAGATGTAAAAAGCCACAAATGATGGTATACAGCGGTAAGTTTCGGTTGTTTGGGATAGCAACCCAACCCGTGAAACGCCGGGCTACCCAAATTCGAGGAAGAAAAGAAGGAGAGAAAAGAAAGTAAGGAAAATAAAAGAGAAACTCCTTTAGTCCATTCTGGTGCGGATACGCCAACGACCTTCATATAGCTAAGGAACGATAGGTCGAAAGTGTAGGCACGTATGTGTCCTGCACACATAGATCCTGCTTAGAGATGCACTTATAACATGACAGGGAAGGAATGGAACGTATTCACCTTACGTCAGTGCAAGGGCGAGTGCGTCTACTTGGTAAGAAGTCGTGCCACGAAACAAACACGAGATTGCTTGTCTGTTTGCCTATTCAATTCGAATAACATGCTTTCTATGATAGCATGCTTTACTGCTTTCGAATATGCCATAAAATTTACCCTAAGGAGAACATAGCAAGATCATAAGCTAAGTTGCATGATTCAACATAAATACTATAATGTCGGTTTAGAAAGAAGATCTTTGCATCAGTACATGCGAGGACGAACGTATTGATCCCCCACCAGCTTTTATGCAGGGTGCAGGAAATGGATTGCTCGCGGCAAAGCTTCGCTTGATCGCGTAGAGGCTTGAAATGCCGAAGCGTATTGAAGCGTACGATCGCATTGACGCTCGGACTTGCAACATGATTGATGCGGCCGAGATATAGAAGGTATAATGTATGGAACAGTAAAATCCTTTATGGACAAGAGGGAACCTGAGTGTTGTAGCCAATCTGTCATATATTGTTGGGCTATCTAAAGCCTTTGTAATCTCATTTCGAATTTCAATAAAGAGAATTGTTTCGTATACTCTGTTTTCCTTTCGTTGTTAATATTGAATCAAAAGATAACCATTTTGAGAACTTGTCATCTTGCCTTGCACGAGCGCAACTCCAGGCTCTTACGGCATCATGTCCCCTGCGAGGACGATGATTCGGGTGATTTCGGATCGGGGCGTGACAGTTTGAGTGAGATGTGCGTGGTCGTAGGCAGTATAGTAGACACGTTCTTCGAGATTAGTGGCATGCGCGCCACGTCATCCTGCTTCTGGATATAAAATTTGATTAAGTAGCACCAACTAGCCAGGTTGTACGTGGGCGTACTCAACAACTAGCGCCTCTAACTGGGTCTTCTGTACTGTATTGATTAATTCGCGTGCTACTTGACGACTGGCGCGGGCCAGGTGTCAGCATTAATTATATACTGACAAAATCTTCTCGAGCGCCACATTGCACGGGATTCAAATGGATTTTCTTCAATTTTCGTGCTGTAAGAGTTGTCAGTAATGATGATAGCCGTTACTGTCACGCCCCGATCCCGGAGGATCAAAATCTAGCCACTGGGCATGATGTCGTACAAGTCTAGATTACACTTGTAAAAGGCAAAACCATTAAAGTTCCTGGTATTTCTAAAAAAACAACGACAGCACAGCAAAACCAAGCAGATAAATTGAAATCACACAAGATATTGGAGAAATGTATCTCTTTATTGATAATTGCAATGGATTACAAGACTTTGATTAGCCAACTGAATATATACACTTGTCCTTTAGGCTATAACTGAATATACCGACTTCTTTACAATGAACTTGCCAATTTGGCTATAATCTCACTAGTACAACTGAGTTATACTGTTCCATATATTATGTCCCGTATAGCAGAAGACATCGTCTTGAAAGAAGAGCTTCTGTACACCCATCCGAATCATCGATGCCAAGCACTGATCAAACAATTTTTTCCATAAGCAAGCACCTGTAATATTGCCCACAACGTGGGTCAGTACATCATCTATGTACTGGCGAGTGGTGCTGGCCCAACTCACCTAAGAAGACAACACTAAGTAATCATGTTATAGAACATTATTAACAGTGGTCTTTTTCGTTGCCTTAGGGCCAATTTAATATTTATAGCCGACAAGAAGTAAAGCATGTAAATCTCATAGCCAACATAATTTAAAGCATGCAGTTATCACCCTTTGCTGATTATTACCCACGGTCGTGTAGCCATCATGTACATTTATAATACTTACTCAGCCTGCACAAGACATTGTTAGAAATAATATTATGATTTATCACCGTTCAGGTGATTCTTACCAACAGCCGACATCCTTCCCAGTATTTGAGTAATAACTTACTCTGCCTGCATAAAACATCATTAGCACTGGACCTATCTATATGAAGGTCACCGGTGACACGCCATCTTGGACCATCTTACAGGCGAACGGCTAACTCCGAATGGGGTGCAAATCCATGGAAGGTTTCCGAACACCGTGCCACTAGTTCAGCACCATGGGATTTCGGCGTCCTTTCAGTGGGCGGTAGCAAGCCACCACTGCAAGTCCCAAAATCCTGATATCAGTACGTTGACACCATCCTTGTTCCCCCTAGGATGAACCGGATCCGTGGCCACGGATTACCGTTCTAGGAACTACCTTGTATACAAGTTGTCCATGACCATACAAGTACATGCAACTTATCTAAGAAGAAAACATATAATGCATGATAAGGAAAACTAAGTAATTCAGCCACCATTCTCATTCGTATTGCCATCTTGCCATCTTTCCAGGGTCTTGGCATAATCAACATTCTATGTTGGTGACGGGATAATAGAATATTGTTACCCAATCCCTTTGTCACATCTTTGATATCATACATCTTTCCAACCAACTCAATGTACTCACCGCCCAATCCGTTGGGACTTACCATCTGTGTTACCTTCTATTCATCGAGCTAAGGCTTAACATACTCACCGCCCAAGTATTTGGGACTTTGCTTTACCTGTTATGTATTTCATCGCAATATCGTACAAGCATACAATTCATCTAGTAATAACAGTTTACGTTCAGGTGATTATTTATCTTTCATTATCTTTCTAAATTTCATGTAAGGTGTTATTGAGCAACTCAGTAAGAAACATAGCATACTATCCTTTATTTTAATCGTAAAGCTAAAGGATCTTCGAAGGGTTCAACACTACTCACATTTATAAGACGATTCCTGCCACGATCGCATAGCCTACCAAGCGATCCTTCGCATATTTCCAAATCCAAAAAGGCTTCATCGAACCAAGAATCCATCGTAAGGCATCTTGCAGGTCGGGACACTATAGTTACAGCTTCTCGAGAAGGCTTGCCACGTGGAGTCACACACTCTGGCTTTGGCGAAACCTAATGATCTGGCGCCACTTGATGATGGCACACTTTAATGAGTGGCGCCCCTTGATTTTTAACTTCTACAATGGTGAATGTCAGTGATCTTTATATAGATAGGGGCCGGTGGACTGAATGGTGCAGGCACACAGAGATCCTGCACAACGAGCACTTATAACATGACAGAAAAATATAGTAAGGTATTCACCTTGCGTCAGTGCAAGGATGAGTGCGTCGAGTTAGTAATAAGTCACGCCACGAAACCACATAAGTTGTCTACTTGCTTACGTGAATAAATGATAACATACTTGTCATGAAATATATGCTTTACTGCTTCAAATATGCCATGAAACTGTTCCTAAGACAAATATAGCAAGATCACATGTTAAGCTGCATGATTCATAAATTACTTAATATCGATTTAGTAGAGTGATTCAATATCAGTACGAGAGAGGATTAGTACTGATCCTCCACCAGATTGTTTGCAGGATGCAGGAAATAGATTGCACATGGCGAAGCTTCGCTTGAATGTACTGAGGCATGGAATGCCATAGCGTTTTGAGGCGTACGACCGCATTGACACTCGGACTTGCAACGGGATAATGCGGCCGAGATATAGAAGACATGATGTATGGAATAGTGAAATCCTTTTTAGGTAAGAGAGACTTGAGTGTTGTAAGCCAATCTGGCATGATTCATTTGGACTATTGAAAGACTTTGTAATTCTGTTGCTTATTGAATAAAGAAAATTATTTCGTACACTCTGTTTCTTCCGCTGCTAAATATTGAATCAAAATAATTTTGAGAACCTGTCATCTTGCCTTGTACGAGTGCAACTCTAGACTCGTACGACATCACGCCCCAACGAGAATGATCGATTCGGTGAAATCATACGAGAACGAACGATTTCTCGAGTCGGGACGTAACATAGTCAGTGACCTTCATGTAGATAGTTGCCATATGTTAACAATGTCTTATAAAGGAAGAGTAAGTATTATTTATAAATATATAGGGAAGGATATCGACCGTGGGTAAGATTTATCAAATTGGTGAACAATATGAATTTCTTATGTTTCTAACATCAATACATGCTGCTTATGTTTCCTATCATATGAATTGTTAATGGACCCTAAGGCAAGATAGAAAGATCATAAATCAATAGTGTACTTCACATAATTTATTAATGTTGATTTATGGTGAGATTGGTTACAGCCGCTCACTAGTAAAAATATGGCAATATGCTGACCCTCATCTCTACAGGTGCTGGGAACTTAGTGGAGACTCATAGATGATAAAGGCTTGTTGTCCGACTCTTTAGAAGCTTCGTACTCCCTAGAAGCTTTCATTTGAAGAAGAAGGCATTTGCTGAAGGTTATTTTGTCACTTTTTAATAAAGAAATATGATGTATGGAACAAGTTGTATCTCATTTCATTATTCTGCAAGTTGTAAGCCAAATTTGGCATTTCATCTCGGCTATTTGAGAGCCTTATGTTTTCCATATCAAAGTTATCAATAAAGAGTTTATTTCAATTCAAGATTGTGTTATTCAATTCCTCTTTGAATTTGTTACGAACTCTATGCGAAACATCTTTTTTATAAGAATAAACACAAGCATGCCTTGTACAAGCGCACCTCCAGACTCGTACCTTATCACGTCCTAGCGAGGATGAACGATTCGGTGTGAATCAAAGCGAGGATGAACGATTTACAAAATCGGGACGTGGCAGATTGATATCAAAGCATGGCTTTACTTATTTGGGAATTTCTTTATTTTAAGATTTTGAAAACGTTACAAGTTTTATTGATTTTGAAAATCTTAATTTTAATGTCCTTAAATGAGATGTTCCAACAATAAGTCCATAAATATTTTATGAGATAGAAAAGATTTCTCTCTGTTGTAGAGATGACGAAAGCGGGCAATACGAACAATGCGAGTAGTTCAAGGGCGATAGCCTCAACTGACCCGATGGAAAGAATGTTGGTTATGATGAAAAGCCAGCAGAGGCAAAATGCAAAGCCATTTGAGATACAACAAAAGCAGTTAGATACCCTGCAACAATTGGCCCGATCGGAAGTGAACAATGGAACCCAAGGTACCTCTACCTCAAGAAAAATCAAAATTATGGAGGTAGAATAACCATAGCCCGCTAAGAAGGCAAGCGCAATAAACGACATTACTAAGTTCAAGAAAGTCTGCAATGTTCCTTTCGAAGGAATGGAGGAAGCCACTGTTACTATGGATTTGCTAGTTGAAGTCGAGGATCATCTTGAAGCCTTGGGTATCACCGGAACTAAAAGGGTATCATGCGCGAAACTACTGCTAGTTTCTAATGCACACTAT
Organism: Iris pallida; assembly: GCA_029216955.1. NCBI lineage: Eukaryota > Viridiplantae > Streptophyta > Magnoliopsida > Asparagales > Iridaceae > Iris > Iris pallida. Next base: position 3,970,670 of record JANAVB010029820.1, on the reverse strand, counting down.
TAGTGGCAAGGTCAGAAAAGGATCCTTACGGGAGCGAATGAAACGACAAAAATTACTTGGTAATTATTCCGGAAGGCTTTTCTAGCTCAGTATTTCTCCTCGACTGAGCAGTGATCGAAAGAATTAGAGTTCCAAAAGCTGGAATAGGGGAATATGACCGTGAAATAGTATGAGACAAAATTCTCAAGACTGTCTCAGTATGTTATCACAAAGTTTACCGATGAAGCATCCAAGGCTCGTTAGTTTAAGCAGGGTCTGAGGCTGCTCTGAAGTCTCAAGTCGTCGTTCAGAAGTATAAAACTTTTCAAGAGTCTTATAAACAAGCCAAGGAGTTAGACCCATACTACCCTCCTACAACACCAGTGCTAGTGTCAGTACAGAATGTCCATAATAAGAGATCGAACATTGAGGGTGGATACAGGCAACGAAGTGCCTGAATCATGGTAGCTAGAATCGACACAATCAGGATAGACCATTCTACAACCGGTGATGCAACAATTGGCACTTTACTAATGTCTATCAGGTCCTAGAGGGTGGATGCTTCAAGTGTGGCCGTATGGGCCACGATTTCAGAGACAGTCCCAGAAGGAGAGCCCATTCTAACCCTCCGAGACAACAGCATCATCACCAGTTGTAACGCCCCAGTCCCAAAATACGTAGGACTAGAAACGTAGACATGCCAGCTGCATACATACGAAGTACATGGGCTTTGTATGTATACATAAGCTGTAAAATGTAGTAATCCAAGACAAACTAAATCTCATCCACAATGAAAAGAATAAATAATATAAAAATCAACTTGAATATTTATGATACAATCGTTGGGCAGAGACAAAGTCCACTACCAACTATCTCAATGAAAGAAATGTACAAGAATCGATCCATAAAATGACAAGACGAACCAAGCGCAATCATCTTCGAAGGAATGGAGAAGACCACGGCCTTGGCTAGGGTACCTGTGGAAGACATGAACTCACACCTGGGAAAAAACCAGGTCCTCAGAGGGACGAAGCAAGATACAGGAAGAACATGCTAATATGAACTATCAGAATAAAATAATATATAAATGACTATTCTAGACACAAATATGCAAAGAAGATTCTAACCGCCTATTGTGCAATTTAGAGGACAACTTTCATGCGCATGGGTGGGATTTTAGGCTATGTGTACGTAACTGGCATCCAGTCATCTGTATCCGTCCGTAACGTCTAAAACGTCAGAGGGCATCTGCAAATAAATTGCCACAGTTTCATCCGGAGACTGTGGTTTACCTGTTTGGATTCCCATACGCACTAGCGACTGTCCTCCCCTAATATTTTCCACACTGTTCAAGTCATGTCCATGGCTCGTCCAGTTTTGTAACTGCTTGAGTCTCTAAAACCCTAGTCATAGCAGTTATGATTATCTATCCGTCACACGACTTTAGAGAGGGCCAGTCCATAAGTCGTGCCCCTAATAAAATGCCTCAAACCGTGTAGTGTAAGTGTCATGGCCAGCGGAGATATAAAAATATTCTGCAATAGGAGGGTAGTCCACTACAACTAAGTTAACATGCATATAGTAAAATAAAACGACTAATAAAGTCGCTTGCACCTAAGTGTGGCTTGGACGCGCAGTTTATAACAAATAAAATAAAAATACGAAACAAGTAAATAAATGCTGAAAATAATAATATGACAGTTAATTAGCAAGGTATACTTGCCTGTTGCGACGCCTGGTGAGCTGCCTGGTGTGGTACAATACAGATGGCACAAAGTTCGACTTCGGTGTTACAACTATGCATGGGAGCCTCTGATGGCACGGATAGTTCCATTGGGTCCAGAACGGTCGAGTTAGTTAGGATAGACATAATGAAGTGCAGAATTGGAGAGGAAATAAGAATGTCGGGATTAGTCACGATGGATGATGATAACAAAAAGGAAATTTCGTGTAAGGAAATATATATATTAGAAATATTTATAAAGTTTGAAACCACTATTTTATTAGTCAAAATAATTTAAAGATTAGATAAGTATTTATAGAAACCAAAATTTACAAATCTTATTATGAAATATTTATATATAGTAATCCATAACATCATAACTTAAAACTAGGTCCAACTAGTTAGAACATACTTATAGATTTATATAATATATAAAAGAAACAACAATTATGTATAAATCTCTTATTTCATATGTAAGCCCAAAATCCACACAACCCAAAAATTACATAGTAAATAAGCCCAACATATCAATCAACTAAATATTTATATAGTTTAAAAATATAGGACAAGGTCCAAGGCCCAAAAAAATATATAATAGGTTAACCCAAAATATTTACCCCAAAGTTATTATAATGCATATTTACTCATTTTAAAAAAAAAAAAAAAATATATATATACTTAAAGCCAAGAATAAATGATTATTAAAATTAAGGAAGTTAGAAATTTGGCCAACTATATCTAAGCCCAACATATGCTAAAATATATATGGCCCTACTAAGAAATAATATTTATAAAAATTCCTAAAATAATAGTACTATTCCAATAGTACTATCAACAAAACAATAAAAATAATAATACTTTTAATAATAATAATAATAATAATAATAATAATAATAATAATGATAATAATAATATTAATAATAATAATAATAATAATGATAATGATAATGATAATAATAATAATAATAAAACAAAGTTAATAATAATAATAATAACCAGGTTAAGTTACAGCAAACTCTCCCCCAAAGTGACCCATGGGAGCTATTCTCCCCATTCCCAAATGGAAACTCGGAAGAGAGAGGAAAAAACGAGTGAGGGAGAGAGAAAAAGGAAAGTGGGAGATGGAGAGCGGAAAGAGGGAGAGAGGGACAGAGTGGAAGCGAGAGAGAGGAGATTCAGGAGACAGTGAGAGGGTCACCTGTGCTCGGTCGCTCGGGTGTTCAAGAGGGGTCGGGCTTGGCGCGCGGCGCTGGTCGGGCGCCGGCGGTGAGAGGCGGAAGGAGCAGGCGCTGAGGGAGGAGATCGGAGAGGGGCAGAGTGAAAGGGGGGTTTTGGGTCGACGGAGCTCCGTTGGTCCGGCGGCGAGGTGCGGCGGTCACGGGGAGCGAGCGAGGAAGAGAAAAGAAGCGGGAGGAGGCGGAGAGATAGAGGGGGTCGCCGGAGAACGGGAAGCGGGCGGCGGAGACTGCTCGCGGAGGCGGAGGGAGAGGGGGAAGAAGGGGAGCTGGGGTGGCCGGGAAAGGCTCGATGCCGGCGCTCTGGCTTGGGCGCGGCAGAGTCTCCGTGCGGTCGGGTTTTCGCGGCGGCGTCGGCCGGAGAAGGAGGATGGGCGCGGGTTTTGGGGGTGGTCGCAGCCGGGGCTGGTCGGCCGGCGATTGTGCGAAAGAGGCTGCTCGGGGGTCAGCGGCACGCGCTCAAGGAGGAGGAGGTACGGGTCGGCGGGCGGCATGATGGCACGAGCGGAGGACTCGGCCATGGCGGAGGAGTGGGGCGGCTCTCCTTCAGTCCGTGCGGCGGAGCTTGAGAGCGGGCGAGGAGACTGGGCGGAGGCTGCACGCACGCAACGACGGGGCTCACCATCACGCGGCGGCCGGGATGACAAGGTGAGTGGTCGTGGGAATTAGGGTTTGATTCTTTCTCTTGATTCTGGTGTGGTGGTTCTCGTGGTGTCCGTCGATTTTGGGGGGTTTCTCGGATGTGTGGTTTTGGTCGAGGGTGGTGGTGGTGGTGGGCGTTCGTCCGGGCAAGACGGGTGGTTGCAGTCGGGTTTGGGGTTGCGGTAGTGCTAGTGTTCCGGTTAGGTCACGCGAGGAGGGGAGGGCATTGCTGGTGTTACGGTGGCAGTGGGCTTATCGACGGTAGTGGTCGGGTTAAATTCTTGGTGGCGATCGGGATGGTGGCAGTGGTTGTTCTATCCGGGTGGAGTCAGGGGTGACAATAGAGGGGTTTGACGGAGGGTGTCATCGTCGGGTTTGGGTTTGGGGCTGTGGTGGAGGAAAGGAGGCGGGGATGGAAGCCTTGTCGGAGTTCGAGGGAACGTCGGCGGAAAATTAGGATTAGGGTATGTGGATTTGGAATTTGTGTCGGAGCTGTGTCCGACACAAGAATTAGGCTAGAAATTTGATGTCTGGGGTGTCGGACACGAGAGAAAATAATGTACTTGTAAAAATCAAAATAGTGGAAAGAAAAAGATATGGACACGGACACGGACACGATGCACGATGTTGTGGAGAAATAATTTTGGAGGAATTATGTGGAGAAAATAATGTGGAGGAGTACCTGCCTATTTATAGGATGTGGGAATTCCCAGTTGGAAAAGGATTTGAAAAATTTAAACCCAATTAGATAATTAGCTATTAATAAATTTAAATCCAAATTCAAATCCAAATCCAATCCAAATCCAAATCCAATTTAAATCTAATTAAATTCCAACCTTTAGCTTAAAAATTAGATAAGGTAAATCAAATTTCAAAATATAGATATTATTTAAACTATTTAAATAAATCCATAGAATCAAATCAAGATTTAAATCGCCATTCAAAAATATATTTTCCAGAATACTAATAATAATAATTTCAAAAAATAATAAATATATTTCAATATCTTTTTGAATAATAAAATATTAATATTAATAAATTTTGAAAATCAATTTAAATATTAATAGGAACTACTTCAAAAATACCTTTTAAATAATAAAAATTTTGAAACATAAACTCGTCTTTTTATAATAAAATTAAATAATATTTTTGAAATCTTGATGCGATACTTTTCACAACCTTAAGTAAATAAAAGTAATTACTATATATTATTTTGAAAATATAAAATATAAAAATATTTTTCTCAAAATATGTACGCTCGCACATATTCGCACTCGTCGAGCAATTACGAAAAATGCAATTTCCCTCGCGACGTACAATACGACTATGTGACGTATAAATACAAAAAAAAAATCAGTACTAAAAATGTAGTAGAAATTTAGGAATTTTACACCAGTACCTGCACAATCATGGATATGCACCATGACTGCCTCAGCTGGCACAGTATCAGATGTCCGGTACTTAGGACCGAGTCTTCACATTGACCCAGAAGGAGGCTCTTGCGTCAGATACTGTCGTGACAGGTATATTGTTATTTAATGGCATTGCTTCATGTACTTTATTTGGTTCTGGTGCCACGTATAGTTTCATATCTACAAATTATGCTAGGGAACATGGATTGAAAATGCCAATGTTGAATATAAATCTTAGTGTTAGTACTCCATCAGGAGTGGATATGCCTTCTAATATGATATGTAGGGATGGCTACATCTATATCGGAGACAAAAAAAATCCTTGGATGTAATCATGCTTGATATCAAAGGATATGGTATCATTCTGGGAATGGACTGGTTAAGTGCATGTTGTGCTATGATCGACTGTGAGGAGAAGCGAGTTATGTTACGTCTACCTAGGGAAGCAGAATTCTCTTACTCAGTCGGTTCGTCGACGAAGACATCGATGGTGATTTTGGCTACTAGGGCTAGGCGAATGGTACGTCCTGGTTACGAAGGGTACCTTACTTCTGTTCGAGACACACACAAGAATGGTGTAGACTCAGTTAACACTAAAGTCATGGCAAAATTTTCTGATGTGTTTACTGACGAAATACCCAGAATGCCTCCGGATCGAGAGATCGAATTCACTATCGATACATTTTCAGATACACAATCGATCTTAAAGGACCTATACATGATGGCGCTTGCTGAATTAAAGGAACTCAAAGTATAGTTACAAGAATTATTGGACAGGGGATACATCAGATAAAGTATTTCTCCGTGGGGAGCTCCGATACTATTTGTAAAAAAGAAAGATGGATCGATGTGGCTGTGCATCGACTATCGTGAGCTAAATAAAGTAACAATTCAGAATAAGTACCCGTTGCCTAGATTAGACGACCTCTTGCATCAACTGTAAGGGGCTTTTTTATTTTCAAAGATTGATCTTCGCTCAGGCTATCATCATCTGAAGATCAGAACAGAGGATATCCTGAAGTCTGCATTCCTAACTAGATATGGACACAATATATTTTTGGTCGTGCCATTCCGGACACACTAATGCCCCTGCCGCCTTCATGGACATGATGAACATAGTCTTCCGACCCTTCTAACATAAAATTATGGTCGTGTTCATCGATTATATCTTAATCTACTCGAAAAGTAGAGAAGACCACACGGAATATTTAAGAACGATACTGCAGAACCTACGGGAAAATTAGCTCTATGCCAAACTAAGTAAATATGAATTTTGGATAAGTAGCGTATCATTTCTAGGGCACATTATCTCGACAGAAGGTGTGCCATGACCTAACTAAAATTGAAGCAGTATTGGATTGGAAATGACCCACATTGGTTAGCGAGATTCATAGTTTTCTCCGTTTGGTAGGTTACTACAGGGAGTTTATGAACGATTTTTCGAAAGTGGTGTCGTCTTTTACTCGCCTCATCCAGAAGGGAGTAGCATTTGATTGGACTGATGAGTGTGAGGCTAGCTTTCAAGATCTGAAGCAGCGTCTTGTGTCAACTCCAATCCTTGCACTTACAAATGGTACCGATGGATTTCAGATATATAATGATGCATCCAAATTGGGTTTAGGATGTGTATTAACTCAGAGAGGGAAGGTGATATCTTATGCCTTGAGACAACTTAAGCCGTATAAGAAAAATTAACCAACGCCTAATTTGGAATTGGCAACGATAGTTTTTACATTGAAATTGTGGTGACATTATTTATACAGAGTGGCTTGCGAGATCTTCACTGATCATAAGAGCCTGAAGTACATCATCACTCAAAAAGATCTAAATTTATAATGAAGATGTTGGTTAGAACTAATTAAGGATTACGAGTTGACGATCGCGTATACCCGAGGGAAACGTAATATGGTGGCGGATGCGTTGAGTCAGAATTTCGTGGAATTAATTATGGTAACTAGTCTGATATTGAAAGACGTAGAGAGCATGGGTATTTAGCTCCAAATTCGTGGCTCAACTTTAATTTGAGCCGAGCTTGTTGGAAAGAATTAAGACTGCACAAAAGAATGATGAATTCTTGATAAAGATTAGGGAAATGATGGAAAAAGGTGAAGCCAACAACTTCACCAGGCACAAGGATGCTCGTTGAGATGACAAGAGAGGCTATGTGTCCCGAAGGATGAAGAACTCCGGAAAGAAATCTTAACGGAGACTCATTATTCTAAGTATTCGTTGCACCCGGGGAGTATAAAAATGTATAAAGATTTGCGTAAGAACTTTTGGTAGCATGAAATAAAAAGAGATGTAGCCCTCTTTGTCTTGCGATGTTCAGCTTGTCAGAAAGTCAAGACGGGGCACCAGAGGCCCAGCGAAGAGATGCAAAATCTTGCCATACCAGAATGGAAGTGGGACCATATAACAGTAGATTTTATAGTTGGATTGCCGAAGACACAGCGAGGGAATAATGTGATTCGGGTCATCGTTGATTGATTAACCAAGTCGAAACATTACATCACGATCAAAGTTTCTTGGAGCGTCGATCGGTTAGCCCAGCTGTACTTGGATAAAATTGTTCGATTGTATGGAGTTCCAGCATCAATAGTGTCGGACCGGGATGGAAGATTTGTATCATATTTTTGGTACAGTTTACAGTAAGCTATAGGAACACAATTGAAATTCAGTTCTGCGTACCATCCATAAACTGATGGTCAGACTGAGAGGGTAAATCAGGTCTTTGAGGACATATTACGGCTTTGTGAAATAGATTTTAAAATAAGTTGGGACACTCACTTGCCGTTAGAAGAATTTGCCTATAATAACAGCTACCAGGCAAGTATAAAGATGACACCTTATGAAGCATTATACGGAAGAAAATGTCTGTCTCTGATTTGTTGGGATGAAGTCGGAGAACGACAGGTACTTGGTCCAAAAATAGTGGAGCAGGCTGTCGAAAAGGTCTGTATGATTCGAGAGAAGTTACTTGTGGCAGAAAGTCGGCAGAAGAGTTATTTACATATTCATCGGCGACCATTGTAATTCATGGTGGGCGACCATATATTTTTGAAAGTATCACCGATGCGTGGAGTTATACGATTCGGTGCGAAAGGAAAGTTAAGTCTGAGATTTGTATGAATAAGTCATACTTTGTTCGAGTAAAATCATACCGTGTAATGAAGGTGTTGAACCATTTATACCACTATTGAAGCGAATGCTTCAACCCATACAACGATTTTTTCAACAAACACACATAATTTTCTTTGCCAACCACCTTAAAGCCCTCTGTTGATGCATATAAATTTCTTTATCAAGATCGCCATGCAAAAATGTCATCTTCACAGATGCTCTAACGCGAGATCATGATGAGCTACCAAGCTCAATAATACTCAAATGGAAGTGTACTTGACCACCATAGATGTATCCTATTTCTGTTGCGGTGCACGGATGGGGCTAGCTGTCAAATGGTCGAGTCGGATAAGATTGGCAAAACTTCACTTATGGAAACTTTACCAGGATCATGGGAGAGTAAATTGAGATCATTTTCTCGTTATGGATTGAACTCTTTAGAAATGATGCCCAAGATGTAGTGGCGCACGTCTTGGGGAAAAAATTCTATCTAAGAGTCATTTGCCCCGAGACCGTAGCCTTGCTGGTTTTCGATGTCACTTTTGCTATTTGATTTTGTGTGTGTTTCCATGAATATCCTCGATGAATGTTTTCATGGATTTACTTTCATTGTCTGCACATTCATATCAAATCACTGAGTGAAAGAGAAGGAGTATGCTGCACCGTTGTTGTTGCCAATGCAGGTGTTAACAAAGTGACCGGGCTTGACGTTGTGTAGACTCTTTCTCTCTATAATTCACCAACAAGTGAATGGCTTTGATCCTTCTACGATCCTTGATCATCACGCTTAACAAAGGATGACTTGTTATTGCTTATGGTGCTTAAAAGATGCGTACTAAGAACTCAAAAAGATAATAAAAGATAAATTTTATATGGCTAGGATTATGTTGTAAATCAAATGATGCCTTGTATGCTGCGATATCAAATGTTGAACAGGTGATGCAAAGACCCAAGTATTGGGAGGTGAGTATATCGGACTTCGGTTCGAATAAATGGCAATATAGAATGAATAGTCCCTGGGTTGGATAAATGAGTATGCGAGCCTATGGCTCAAGGCAAATTGGCAAGATGAAAGAGAATTGTGGCTTATGTACTTTAATTCTATTATCATTTATGATACGTTTCTTATTAGTTAAGTTGCATTCACATGAATGGTCATGGACAACTTGTGCACAAGATATAGACCCTCGAACGGGACTCTAAGGCCATAGAACTAATTCGTCCTAGGGGAACGTAGTGCTGAAGTAGTAGCACAATGCTGAAGTAGTAGCACGATTATTCGAAAACCTTTCGGTCGGGCTAGCTACCCACCGCTAAAGGGGAGCCATTTGACCATGATGTCCGAGATGACATGTAGTCAGTGACCTTCATATAGACAGTTGTCATAAGCTAACAATGTCTTATGCAAGTAGAGTAAGTATTATTTATAAATGTACAATGAAGGATATCGACCGTGGGTGAGATTCATCAAATTGGTGAACAATATGAATTTCTTATGTTTCTAACATCAATATATGCTGCTTATGTTTTCTATCATATGAATTGTTAATGGACCCTAAGGCAAGATAGAAATATCACAAATCAATAGTGTACTTCACATAATTTACTACTGTTGATTTATGGTGAGATTGGTTATAGTCACTCACCAGTATATATGTGAAAATGTACTAACCCTCATCTTTACAGGTGCCGAAAACTTAGTGGAGTCTCGTAGACGCTGAAGGCTTGTTGTTCGACTCTTTAGAAGCTTCGTACTCCCTAGAAGCTTTCATTTGAAGAAGAAGGCATTTACTGAAGGATGTTTTTGTCGCTTTTTAATAAAGAGATATGATGTATGGAACAAGTTGTATCTCATTTCAAATTTTGCAAGTTGTAAGCCATGTTTGATAATTCATCTCGTCTATTTGAGAGCCTTATGTTTTCCATATCAAAGTTATCAATAAAGAGTTTATTTCAGTTCAAGATTGTGTTATTCAATTTCTTTGTGAATTTGCTGCAAAATATATGCAAAACATCTCTTTTATAAAGATAAATACAAGCAAGCCTTGTACAAGTACAACTCCAGACTTATACGACATCACGCCCTTGCAAGGAAGAATGATACAGTATGAATCAAAGTGAGGACGAACGATTACCCGAATTGGGACATGATAAGAGAAATGATCTTATTGTAGTTCATTCCCTCCTTCTGTGCGAAGACCTTTGCCACTTATCTTGACTTGAACCGAGTCCTACCTAACACTGGAGAAGCTTTCTTCTTCTTGTATACCCACTTGCAGCTTATAAATCGCTTTTCTTTCGGTAATGAAACTAAATCCCATGTACAGTTCTCGCTGCTAGTATCTTTGGTAGTCTATCTGAAGGTGATAGGCTCGTCATCCTCCACTGGTAGTACATATGACACCATAATTAATTGTCTATAGGGCACACCAATTAATCAAATTCATACATGTGCATTGGCTTGACTGGTTGCCTTGTCTTAGTGGTGGCCAAGGAATCTTATTGATGTTCTTTCTTTGGTTGTTGTTCTAGTTGGACTTGATCATGAACATCTTTAGAAACCTTCACCTCATCTAATGAATCCCCAGATGACTCAATCTCGACAGTTTAAGATTTGCTAGATACAGAACCCTCATAATCGTACTAAATCTTCTTACTTGAAGCCAATATTGAAGACTCATCGAATGTGACATCCTTACTGATCAAGAACTTCTTATCCTCCAGGCAGTACAATCGGTATTCCTTCAATCCTTATGCATATCCCAAGAAAATAGCTCTTCTGGCTCTCGGATCCAACTTTTCCTCATTGACATGATAATAAGCTTTGTATCCAAACACACGCAAAATACTGTTGTCTATTGCGTTATCGCTCATCTACTTATATGGAGACTTACAGTCTATAGTCGGAGTTGGTGATCTATTAACCAAGTCTCGTGCCATGTGTATAGCTTTCGTCCACTATTTCTTACCTAAATCGGCATTAGAGAGCACACATCTTGCTTTCTCAAGCAAGGTTTGGTTCATCCTCTATGCTAACCCATTATGACGTAGTTGTTCCTGACAGGCCAATGATGCATGATACCTTCTTGAGCACAAAAATCTTTGAAAGGTTCATAGGTATATTCTATACCATTATCAGACTTCAATTAGGGGTGCAACTCGGGCGGGTTGGGTCGGGTTTGAGGTCAACCCGAGTCCAACCCGATAGATCATAAGCCTAGCCCAAGCCCAGGCCCGACCCGACTTCGGGTTCAACATATGAAGCCCAAGACCAAGCCCGGAGGATCGGGTTGGGCTCGGGTTGGGTCGGGTCCATCGGGTTTATCGGACTCTAATATGATATTTGAAATAATTTTAAACAAGAGTAATATTAAATGTATAATCAAATAGCAATCAAGCCTCGATCATTACAAAATAAAACTGAAATGAGATTTAGGACAAGGAATTGAAGAGTTCGGGTGAAAAAAATTATAGTTTAAACTTTTTATTTAAGTAGCATGAAACAATATATATATATATATATATATATAAATTATATGTATGTCGGGTTTCGGGTTCTTCGGGTTACCCAACACATGAACCCAAGTCCAACCCGATTTTTGATCGGGTTCAAATATTTTAACCCGAGCCCGAGCCCAAACCCGAATATCTTCAACCCTAACCCAACCCATTAACGGGTTTACCCGATCGGGTTCGGGTTTAGCCCACCCGAGTTGCACCCCTAACTTCAATGTCATTACCTTTCTGCCCGTTCTGTTCCCCACAATCGCTTTCTACTGGTTGAACTTTTTGAACACTTGATCCTTGGTTTTCATGATATACAACTGTTTGCCATTGATTATCAAAGAACAGAACAGTTTTATAGGAGGACTGAACTTAATTCATAATTACAAACTCGCTTGTACAAAAGAAAGCCTAGGAACAAAACCTAGGAAAAGTAATCTAAGTACAATTGTTTAATTTGGATTCTGGGAGGTGACGGTAGAGGCTCAGAAAAGTGCTATCAACTCTGCCTTACTCCTTGGACGATCGAACGCAACCTCGGCTCCGACGAAGAAATACCCTCTTTCTGTGTCTTTTTTGCTCTGTGTGTCTTTGTGTGTCTCCGAGTGTGTGCAAAGGAATAACCCCTTGCTATTTATAGAAATTTGTGATGAGTGGGGCGTACAGCCACGTGGCTAATTTTAGGCCACATCCTCGTAACTGTGCCTTGAGAAGTGGGCCGTTGGGGATTGGTTAAGATTAATCTTGATATGTTTGTTGCAATAAATCTGAACTGTTATGATCTGTTGGTTGCAATAAATCCAAATTGTTAAAACTTGGTCAATTCCTGCCACGTGTCTCAACTGATACTCTTGTGGTGAGCCGCATAAATGATGCGTCCTGGCTGAGCCGCATGAGGGACTGTCCCACAACCGAGCCGCATAAAGAGTGTCTCATTGCCGGGCCGCATAAGGGTGGCCTCATGACTGAGCCGCATGAGAGTGGTCCCCATGACTGAGCCGCATGAGAGTGGTCTCATGATCGAGCCGCATGAGGGTGGCCTCATAACCGAGCCGCATGAGGGTGGCCTCATGTCTGAGCCGCATAAAGAACTTTTCTTGGAATTTATGATTTGTGCCAGATATCATGAAGATTTTCTCGTCTTTTTAGGAGCATGTTACATCTCGTCTTTATGTCAGAGCCATCATTTCCGTCAGAGCTGTCACCTTTATGTCAGAGCTGTCGCATTTATGCTAGAGTAATTATGGCCAGCTGTATAGGCCGATTTCGAACCGCATAAGGCTGCGTGGCTCTTTCTGAGCTGCATAAAGTTTTCTGAGCCGCATAAAGCTTCCTGGGTTTTTGAGCCGCATAAAAAATCCTCATGGGCCGCATGGAGCTTTCTGGGTTTTGAGCCGCATAAAAAATCCTTATGGGCCGTATGGAGCTTTCTGGTTTTGAGCCGCATGAGACTCCATGTTGATTTTGAGCTGCATAGCGAATCCCCTTCTTTTCTTACGTTTGTGAAGGATCACATCTCGCAAGTCAAGGACATCTCGATCAACCTTTGCACTCGCTTTGTGGGCCCGGGTATCCCGAGCATACGAGTGTGTAGGTATCATGTTTGCTTCCTGATGTGGGGCTAGTAAAAGCACTTGTCCTCGATCTTTGTTGGAAGACTCTTGAGAACCACCCTGTCCGTTTGCCGTCGGGGGCTGGACACGGGCGATTCTGTACAACTTTCCATTAGAGGCCCGCTCAACAGTTAGCAGAATTCTCTGATGGTCAGAGGTTGGGACAGCTGACTGAGCTCGACGAGCTCGCACTGCCCTAGACTTCTTCGACTTAGCACCCGAAGGTGCGTATTAGGAAGAGTCCAAGTTGGAAGGAGGGAAGGAAGGTTGGTGCCCTTTTCAAAGGAGGCAAGGGGGCTCTATTTATAGAATAGAGTGAGCACTTTCTTCTTCTCCTTTTCGATGTGGGACTAAAAGCAATATTTTCTATGCTTCTACAAGATCCCCTTCAAAGTTTTCAAATTGTAAATTTGGAATACTTCGAACAAGAATCATAGAAAGTAGAGTTGTTTTGGTATGGCAATCCTATCAGAGGTAGCATGGACATGATAGGTTTGGAAACTTCTGCTGGAGATTTTATGTGGACTTATCATCCTTGGCGTACCTTGGTTTTAGGTACGGATAATAAGTTGAGAGAGGAAACCATCATATTTACTCAGAGGTGGTGAGAACATGGTAAATATGGGGTTGATGGTAAAGAGGACGTAGTGGGAGTGGACTCGGATGAGGATATATAGAACAACTCAGAGATAATATGGACGTGAAAGTTCTACGTAACGGGTAATGAATGCCACGGAACAATTGGGTTCCAGAAGCATATGGTTGTAAAAAAGGGGTGCATGTACTAGAGGACCTAATACAGCATTTGTGGTCAACAGAGGACATTTGTGGACCTATTATTCTTTTTGTGTACTGACGGTACGAGTACGGATAATAAGTGGAGAGAAAACTAACATATTTACTCAGAGGTAATGAGGACGTGGCAAATATGGGTCTAAAGTAGAGCCTTCCTACTCAGAGGTAATGAGGGCGTGGTAGAAGTGGGCCTAATGAGGATACACAGAACAACTCAGAGGTGCTATCAACGTGGAAGTTCTATGTATTGGGTGGTTTGTTTGTGATGGACGAGAAAACAACTCAGAGGTAATATGGACGTGGTTGTTTTTCCCGTTGGAGAATTTTGTGGACCTATTGCCCTTTTGTGCATCTGAAAATACGAGAAAATAGATTTAAATGATATTTTATGGACCTACTACTCTTTGGCGTACCGATGGTACGAGTAATAGATTAAGATAATTTTTATGGACTTATTACCATTTTTGTGTACTGGCGATGCGAGTACTGATAACAAGTGGGGAGAAAACCAACATATTTACTCAGAGGTAATGAGGACGTGGTAAATATGGGTCAAAACAAAGCCTTCCTACTCAACAATCTGAGAGATTTGAGGTCAGAGTGTAAGTTCAGCGGTACCAGAGGGTACATAACTCAACAATCTGGGTGATAGCTAGGAGATGCCTTTTAGACATAGTATTTCTTGAGGAACATGTCGTTGTTGTTGTTGGTATTAGGGCGTTTACCCTTATCCTCTCCATCCGAGAATGCAACCCCAGTTGGCGAGCCTTCTTCAATTTTGCTTCTGCGCTAGTGGCGCTGATGATGAAGGCCTTCCAGTCTTTAAATTGATCTTCGTCCATCTAGAGGCTGATTGTGGAGAGCAGCCTCTTCTGGCAAATTTCAATTAAGGAAGAGTCCGGATTACCGGAGGGCAACTTCATCGCGGTTTGACAAAACCGCTCAATGTAGTTCTTTGTTAGCTTCTTCTCTCCTTGAACAACGTCCATGAGGGTTGACATTGTCACATCTTGTCCCACCTCATAGAACCTCTCCAAGAACATATGTTTGAAACCGACGAAGAAATGGATGCAGTTGTCCGGCAAGTTACGGTACCAGTCGAATGCGACTCCCTCCAATGCCCCGACGAACAATCGTGTAAGGATGGCATCGTCATGCGGCAGATGATCTGTTGTGACCTCAAAGTAAGTCATATACCGGCTTGCAAATGTCTTCCCGTCATAAGGATTGATGTTGAATGGTTTGTATCGAGGAGGGAAGGGGACATCTCTCCATGCAGCGGGATACGGCTGTCGTATCCTGAGGTCCTGAGAGTTTTCTCGGGCATAAAACATTACTCGGAGCTCCTGGACTTCTCTTCTCACCTCTCGGGCCTCTTTTGCAGCAGTGGGAGTCGACATTCCGGGTGGATTATCGCCCAGGGTTGGTGCAGTTGTGTTTGAGTCCGTATTGACGGCGGGACCCAAGCTTGTTTGGCCAGACGTCCTTTCTTGGAGAGCCGGTAGAGCCGCATTGATTTTGTCTACTGACTTAACCAAGGTATGAAGTATGGCCTCAAGAGTGTCGAGGTGCTGTCGATCATTAGGACCGTCTTGATCATTTTCAGTCATGAATACTGTTCTCATATGAGGAGCAGTAGAAGGAACTGTAGAAGACGTGCTCTCCGAATCATTCCCCCGAATAGAGATGTCGTCGGGGTATGTGGGAATGTTCTCCTCCGGTTCGGACTCAGAGGAAGTACCACCCCCTGCATAGGAGGTTGCCTCATCTTGGCACTTGTGGACGTCTTTAGGGATGTCAGAATCTGCTGCATCTGTTGGGGGGATTATCTCTCCAGGTTGATCTTCTTGGAACACCAAATTGTTGTGGATATTCCGGGGAGTGCTACCCCCAGCTTCGGCTCCCCCCAGGGATGTAGATGACGAATCTCCAAGTGTTGAAGATTTCGTCTTCGAGCGGGTGCCTTGATAAACTCCTCCTGTGGTGGTTGTGGACAACCGCTTAGATGAGAGTTTCTTAGCCGCACTAGTTGAGATCATCGGGCTGGAGACATTTACTTTCTTCCCTCCCTTGCCGGTAGGGACTTTTTGGGCATAATTGCAAGAGGCAAAAGGAAGCACCTCGTCTCCCGAGCTTTGTTCCAGGACTGGTCCTAGCTGCTGCAGTCGTTGGAAGATGGACTGCCAGTCCTCTTGTACTGCTGTCTTGTTGCAGCAGCAGTTGACAATGACTTGAGTGCAGTGATGTCCATGGAAGGACTCTCTGCACACCAAGGTTTCTTCTCTTTCCTTGCGCTTGTCAAAGATAACATCACGCAAGTCAAGTACATCTCGAGCAACCTTTACACTCGTTTTGTGGGCCCGGGAGTCCCGAGCACACGAGTGTGTTGGTATCATGTTTGCTCCCAAACGTGGGGCTAGTAAAAGTACTTGCCCCTGATCATTGTTGGGAGACTCTTGAGAACTACCCTGTCCGTTGGCCGCCGGGGGCTGGACACGGGTAGTTTTATACAACTTTCCATTAGAGGCCCGCGTAACAGTTAGCGGGACTCCCTGATGGTCAGAAGTTGGGCCAGCTGACTGAGCTCGACGAGCCCGCGCTGTCCTAGACTTCTTCGCTCTAGCACCCAAGGGCGCGTAGTAGGAAGAGTCCAAGCTGTGTCGTACAGATTCTGGCATATCTTTTTGGGAGCATCTGAGGTCAGGACCGCATGAGAGGCGGTCGAAGACTGAACCCGAGCCGCATGGGGCGGATGGTCTGCGACTGGAATTGGATGCCGCATGAGCCATCTCCCTGCGGTTGGGCTTGGCGGCCGCATAAGCATGATGCATGCGGCTGGGATAGGTGGCCGCATGAGCGGTCTGCATGCAGCTGAGATTGGCGGCCGCATGAGCTTTCTGTATGCGGCTGGAGCTCGTGGCCGCATGAGCCTTCTCAATGCGGCTGGGATTGGTAGCCGCATGAGTCTTCTCCATGCGGCCGAGATTGGTGGCCGCATGAGCCTTCATGCGGCTGGCGCCCTTATGCGGCTTCTTCTTGGACCGCACAGAGTTCCCATTTGCTTCAGCAAGTCCAGCATCGTAGTGCTTTCATTTGCCAGACTTGGGGACAGCAGGGTCCTTTGCGGCCTGAAGTGGGGCCGCATGTAAGTCTTCTCCGCCGTCTCGGGCAGCAGAGAACACTTCTTCCAGATCTTGGGGAGGAACAGCAATTTTGGGCCTCCACTCCCTGTGGGCCTTCTTCGTGCCGACTCGCTTCTGGACCGGACTAGCGCTCCCGTCAGAGAGCATCTCTTCAAACGCTTGTTGGTCGAAGCGAACAACCAGCATCTGTTGTGTGGAGCCGAGCTTGGGTACGTCCGATTACATCACCAACTTTTCAGTAGTGGAGAAGTTAGTCCCCAACCAGAATCGCCATCGTGTTTGCCATTGATTATCAAAGAATAGAACAGTTTTATGGGAGGACTGAACTTTAATTCACAATTACAAACTCGCTTGTACAAAAAAAAGCCTAGAAATAAAACCTAGGAAAAGCAATCTAAGTACAATTGTTTAATTTAGATTCTGGGGGGTGACGGTAGAGGCTCGAGAAAGTACTATCAACTCTGCCTTACTTCTTGGACGATCGAACGCAACCTCGGCTCCGGCGAAGAAATGCCCTCTCTGTGTGTGCTTTTTGCTCTGTGTGTCTCCGAGTGTGTGCAAAGGAATAACCCCTTGCTATTTATAGGAATTTGTGATGAGTGGGGCGTACAGCCACGTGGCTAATTTTAGGCCACATCCTCGTAACTGCGCCTTGAGAAGTGGACCGTTGGGGATTGGTTAAGATTAATCTTGATCTGTTTGTTGCAATAAATCTGAACTGTTATGATCTGTTGGTTGCAATAAATCCAAATTGTTAAGACTTTGTCAAGTCCTGCCACGTGTCTCAACTGTTACTTTTGTGGTGAGCCGCATAAATGATATGTCCTGGCTGAGCCGCATGAGGGACTGTCCCACAACCGAGCCGCATGAAGAGTGTCTCATGGCCGGGCCGCATAAGGGTGGCCTCATGACTGAGCCGCATGAGAGTGGTCCCCATGACTGAGCCGCATGAGAGTGGTCTCATGACCGAGCCGCATGAGGGTGACCTCATATCCGAGCCGCATGAGGGTGGCCTCATGTCTGAGCCGCATAAAGAACTTTTCTTGGAATTTGTGATTTTTGCCAGATATCATGAAGATTTTTTCGTCTTTTTAGGAGCATGTCACGTCTCGTCTTTATGTCAGAGCCATCATTTCCGTCAAAGCTATCACCTTTATGTCAGAGCTGTCGCCTTTATGCCAGAGTAATTATGGCCAGCTGTATAGGCCGATTTTGAACCGCATAAGACCGCGTGGCTCTTTCTGAGCCGCATGAAGCTTTCTGAGCCGCATGAAGCTTTCTGAGCTGCATGAAGCTTCCTGGGTTTTTGAGCCGCATTAAAAATCCTCATGGGCCGCATGGAGCTTTCTGGGTTTTGAGCCGCATAAAAAATCCTCATGGGCCGCATGGAGCTTTCTGGGTTTTGAGCCGCATGAGACTCCATGTTGATTTCGAGCCGCATAGAGAATCTCCTTCTTTCCTTGCGTTTGTGAAGGATCACATCTCGCAAGTCAAGGACATCTCGATCAACCTTTGCACTCGCTTTTTGGGCCCGGGTATCCCGAGCATACGAGTGCGTAGGTATCATGTTTGCTCTCTAATGTGGGGCTAGTAAAAGCACTTGCCCTCGATCTTTGTTGGGAGACTCTTGAGAACCACCCTGTCCGTTTGCCGCCGGGGGCTGGACACGGGCGGTTCTGTACAACTTTTCATCAGAGGCCTGCTCAACAGTTAGCAGGATTTTCTGATGGTCAGAGGTTGGGACAGCTGACTGAGCTCGATGAGCCCGTACTGCCCTAGACCTCTTCGACTTAGCACCCGAAGGTGCGTAGTAAGAAGAGTCCAAGTTGGAAGGATGGAAGGAAAGTTGGTGCCCTTTTCAAAGGAGGCAAGGGGGCTCTATTTATAGAATGGAGTGCGCCCTTTCTTCTTCTCCTTTCCGATGTGGGACTAAAAGCAATATTTTTCATGCTTCTACAACAACCAAACATAACATTTATAATCATCAATAAAAGTAGAATATTTTAGCAAATGTCTTCATTCTAAATACAGAAAGTAGCATATGCATCCACTTTTTAAAAAAAATAACAAATGCCCTTATTCCATTGTAAATCAACCAAAATTTTGATCAAATTGTAGGGGTATTTCTTAAATATTATTTGTTCCATACAAAGGAATGAGGGACATTTACTAGTTTTTTTTAAAATGGAGGTATATGCTAGTTTTAATATGTTGTATATGGTCATTTGCTAAAATATCCTACAAAAGTAACATAATACCTTGTTTCCTTCTTGGAAGGAATCCTGATAGGTCCCCATACATTTGTATGTACATAGTAGAGAATACCTCTTGTCTTTTGCTTGCTTGTACTAAAGGTCACCATGTGCTGCTTGCCTTAAACACAATACTGAGATAAATTCATATTTGGCTTCTTCAAGTTCTTCAGTAACCCATGCTTGCTCAGTAAGGACAAATCTTTCTCATTCATATATCCAAGCCTCATATGCCAAAGATGTATACAACTAGATGAATTAGATGTATTAGCTGCTAAAGTCCTAGTCACAGTGCTTCCCAATATATATATAAAGGTTATCCTGTCGGTGACCTTTGATCACCACCAAAGAACCACGAACAACCTCCAAGACTCAATCCTCGACAACGAACTTGTTACCGTTCGAGTCAAGCGTCTCAAGAAAGTAATATTTTTTCCTATGGTCAGAAACATGTCTGACATCGGCCAAAGTTCGCACAATTCCATCATGCATCTTCACCTTGATAGACTCAATTCGAACAGCTCGACATGCGTTGTTGTTGTCCATCAACACATAACCACCATCTGTCACCTTGTAGGAATAAAATCACTCCCTCTTTGGACACATGGTACGAGCATCCAGAGTGGAGAATCTAAATGTCACTCATGTTGTCACGTGCCACCGAAAAACAAACCCAGTCATTGTTGGCTTCTGGAGTATATTTTGCTTCATCACCTTCTTTCTCTATCTTATTCTTATTTTTCATGTTCTTCTTCTTTGGACGAGAATACTTATTTGCATAATGTCGTTTCTCATTAGAGATGATGTACTTCATCTTCTCAATAAGTGTCTTAGACTTGGATCTTGACCTTTTGCTAGAAGATGTTCTATCGTTTGTCCTCTCTCTTCTTGTCAAACCATAGAATTGGTCTCCATCGTTTCCGCCTTTAGTGTGAGCACCCTAAATTTCGGGTTGATTTTTTTTTCATTTTATTTTATTTTTTGATTGATTGGTTTCGATAAATAATTTATTCTGTTATTTTTCCTAAGTGTACTTTCCCGTGCCTTTGATATTTGGAGTGTCAGGGATGTTCAACTCTAAAAATCTTCTTCACAAGTTTTGTAGTGGACAGGATTACCTTCATGACGGTATATAGTGTCCCACTCAAACTTGTTCCCTCGTGCGCTTTTTCCTTCGCAGAACTTCTGGTCGAATTAGACCATTTGATCATTAATTAATTTTCCCACTCTTTTTCTTGATCATTATTAGCACGTTACCGTGACTTTTAATTTGGGAGCGTAAGACCAGTCAGTTTCTTGAAACCAACTTCTCATGCATGATCTACTCGAGATGCTCGTCACCCATGACCTTCGTGTCCCACTCAGACACGCCATTTTGTGCTCTATTTGCTTCGCACAACTTTCCTGACACGTGACCCGATTTTATTTTACCCTACGGTGTCACATTTATTTTCCAACTTGATTTGTGGGTACCCTGTCGACCAAAACCTGTCAGCCCCAATTATGGACATAGCCCATATTGAGCCTACTACCCGCCTGCCACTTGTGTCCCATTTATTGGAATTCCCATGTGCTACTTATTTACCCATGATCATCAACACCTAATTTTAATTCGATATTGCATAATGTCCGATTTTGACCCAATCCGGCTCCACCGAGTCCAGCCACGCTCCATGTTACTCTCCATCATAACACCCTTATATTTTTTCGCCTAAAAATATCAAGTACTCTTCTACCTATTTTTCTATATTTAATAGAAATTTTTATTTATTTAAATCCCTATTGGAATGACCTATTTTAGCTATTTAAATTCTAGCCTTTGGATCCTCCCATTTAATCCCATCCATTAATTCCTACATGACAATTTTTCCCACCCTCTCATTCATGGCCGGCCCTAAAATTGAGGGTTTACTTTTTCTCTCTCTTCCTCTCTCATTATTACATCTCTTTCTCTCTCTCACTCTATTCTTTTTTCCAACACACCAACAGCAACAACTCAACAACAACACAGCAGCCTCCTCACAAAGCACACCCCGACCACCTCCTTCTTGGCTGACCCGACCCCAGCCTTCTCCCACCTAGCCGTCGGTCGACTTCCACCACACAACCTCTCCTTCTCCTTCTTTCTCCTCTTCATATCATCATCACTACCACCATCAATACCATCCCGACCACCACACCATTCCAGTCCCGCACCACCTCCACCTTAGACACCTCGGCCACCGCCCCTTGGCCGCAGCCCTCGCGCCTTCGTCGGCGGGGCTAGGCCGTGCAGCCCCTCGCGTGCAGCTGCAACAGCAGCCAAGTGGACAGCGCACAACGGCGGCAGCACAGCCATGGCGCACGCGCGTACGGGCGTGGCCGCCGCCGCCGTTGGCCGCCGTGACCCCGGCGACCCCCTCCGTGGGTAGCCCCCCCTCCGGCGAACTTCGACGCACAGTCTCCTGATGGCCACCGTCCTCCGGGACGTGCCGTCGAGGCGATTCGTGCGTTTTGCACGAAGTCCCGTCGTGACGCGCGCGGAATCAAGTTCATTTTGGCGTTCCGTCGCAGCAACTTCACGCACATTTTTCCGGAAATCCGACCATTGGATCGATAATTTCTTCGCTCCGTCACAATCTCGGTATATCCACCTTCACTCATGTCAATTTTCGTCCGTTAATTTTATCATTTGATACATCAAAACCGGCCACCAAGTTGACCGTTTAAATTGTATTAAATTTGGACAGTTTCGCGGGGTCAACTTCGTCAGCTTGTATCTCCTCCATCGCAGCTCCTTTTGGCGTGCTACCAGTTCCAGTGTGAATCTGGTATAACCCTCTTACTATCCCTCCAGTTTCGTTTCATTGTGAGCTTGTTTGATTGGTTGAATTCGACGCCAAAATTGGCCGTCCGAATTCGTAATTTCCAACTTGTAAAATTCTATTTTTGAACACGGGACTCCAGATTTCATTTCTGACACCACCACTAGACTCATGGCATCGTTCTGGCATGTTTTCATATAAAATTTGTTAGATTTGGAGAACGTGGGCCCTGGCACATTTTTCGGTGCAAAGTGGGTCACACATTCTGGGTCAACGGAACTTTTTGAGACCAGCTCATCGGAATCCAATTTCGGATATACCGTTGAGTTCGTATCGTCATTCTGGACTCGTTGACATGTAGTTTGCTAAGTTTTGAGAACATTGGCTCCGGCACGTATTTTCGTGCAAACCGGAATTTCAAGTTCTGGTCAACGGGCCAAATTGAGGTCGGGTCAACGGAATCCAATTCTGGAGATACCGTTGGGTTCGTATCATCATTCTGGTTTCGTGGACATATAATTTGTTATATTTTATAGACTTATTTTCTTGTACGTTTTTCGGTGCAAAATGGCTCCGACACGGACACCGTTTTGACCCGAAATTACCTTTTTGCCCTTGTGTCCAAATTGGACCGATGGGTAGGCTATCCTAGCTAATTTGACCATTCTAGACACGTTGGCGATATTTATTTTATCGTCCGATAATGTTTGTTGATAGTTTCTCTGAGTTTAACCTTTTTATAAATAATTAATAATTAATTCTTATAATGTTCGTATTTCGGGATTAGTACAACGAAACTGAGCTTCGTCAATTCCAGTGATCTCACATCGGTAAAATTGACAAGATGGACACGTGGATCGTTATAATAAGGTTATCAACTTTACCGTTGATCATCTCATCTCGATTTGCGTGTCGTAAGTTTCGACGTACGAATAACGAAGTACACTTTATATCTTTAATAATTAGACTAGAATTGACCATGTTTGACCAGAGTTGACCAGTTGACCCAAAGTCAACTGTAAGTCAACACTTGACCTAAATTGACTAGATTATTGACCGGAGTTGACCTAGAGTTGATTTGACTTAGAAGAACCTAGGTTAAAAATAGATTGTTTATAGAGATTCATTTATTACAACTTGAACACCTTGTAACCTGTGTTGCTTTAAATAGGACTCTGTGGCTTCAGTTGGACCCCCTATACTTATCAGCTGTTCAGGTTATCAGGCGAGTACATTCCCTGATCATTTTATATCCTGTTTAGAATTATTTTCCTGCTTTAAATTACTTTACTTGATACTGTCACGTTGGTCACACGGATTGGTACTATATGGATCTTTTCATGAGATGTTATCCCCCTCGGGAGCATCGGATACTGCATGTTTTGTGCGTTTCACGAATCATCACGTATCTCTATGCTTCTTGTGATTCACGAATCGCTTGTGACACATGTACTCTCATGTTCACAGAGCCATCATGAATCACCTTCACGTATCACTCATTTTATGAGCCATGTGAAGTTTCACGAATCTTAACATAACTTGAACAGATCTTTGTGTATTGATTGGGGATGGAGAAGTAGAAATAGACATGTAAATATTATCCAAGTAGCTGTAGTCATGAATCACACTCTTAACTGTAGTCATGAATCTCCTATGCCATTCACATGTTTATATTTTACTCTGACTCACTAGTCACTATTAGCTCTCTACTTATAGTAGATATTTCTATTACAGTTCTCTCTCTCTCTCTGTTTATATACTATATTTCTTCAGTTCATGTATCTTACTTTACTGCATAATTATATTTTCTAACCTGCTATGATCTGTTGAGATATACTGTGCTCGCTCCAGTCCTGACTGGACCTGTTGATAAATTTTACAGATAGCCTGGAGGTTGCCTGCTAGCCTAGAGGAGACAGTAAAGGTTGCATAGATAGCTAGGATTTTCTTATGGTTTATTTTCTGTCGTCTTGAGTTGTATTTATGGGTTACTGTAGTTGAGTTTTGAGATGTATTCTGAGTTTGTATCTTAGACACTTAGACTTCTATCTGCTGTATCTCTTTTGGATTTCATGTTTTATCTATCTACCATTATGCTCTACCTTAGATGTGATTGAGTTTACATTCTGCCATGTCACCCCCATTCGGGGAGTATAAACTGTAGGAACCCTAGAGGGGGGGTGAATAGGGTCAAGCTAACTAATCAAGCACTTAGCACAAGCTAATTGGCAATTTAAAAATATAAGTGCAAGAGAAGAAGCAAACACAATACCGACACCCGATGTATCCTGGTATCCTCCTAAGAGGCAGTCCAGTCCCGGAACTCTCTCCGGCTTTAATCCACTATTTGAGCAAATAGTTACATACGAGTTTGGATCCGAAGAACTCGCCAACTTCTTACACAAGAGCTTTAATCCGAAGGGCTCTCCGACTTCAATCGAGAGTTTGGATACGAAGACTCCCCAACTTCAACCGAGAGTTTGGATACGAAGACTCTCCAACTTCAACATTTCACAATAGGTTTTGATCTCCTTATACAATAGGATGAAGATCTCACTTTTCAACTCAATAACTCTAACACAATTTGTGAATGGCAAATGAAAGCTTTGTAGAGTTGTTTGTGGATAGGCTTTGGTGGTTTTAGAAATTTTTAGGCTCAAAGCATCAACCTTGAATGAAGGGGTTCAAGGCTATTTATAACCAAAGCTTGAAAAGAAGCCAAAGGCAACTTTTCAGTCCACGAATCGGCATACCGCTGGTATGATCCGGCATACCGGCGGTATACCGGTCTGGGATTGCAACGGCTAGAAATATAGCCGTTGGGATCATTAATGGCTGAAAATCCGACCGTTAGGATTTTAACGTTTCGGAAGCGGTATACCGTCGGTATGGACCGGTATGCCGTCGGTATGCCGGTTTTGTAAACAGAAACTTTCTGTGAACGAAAATCGGTATACCGTCGGTATGCCGTTTTCCACCAAAAATGATCCTGGGCTTATTTCTGCCCTAGCTTTCGATTTTGCCATCCATTTCTTGTGTTTACAATAATTCCTAAGACTCATTACAGACTCCAGATAAACTTAGGCAGGTGCAGGCTTCTTCAGAGTCTTGAAATGATGATGGCCTGGCTTGGCTTCTTTCTTTGATAGGTGCTAGCTTTTTCCCTTGGCGGCAGCTGTCCAAAGATATCCAGTTTGTAAAAACTGAATACCTTTCGGGGGCTTCGCCCCCGAACCCCCGACGAGGGGCGCTGCCCCTTCGACCCCCGTCCGCTGACCGGGCAGCGGAACCCCCGGTGCGTGGCTCCAGAGATGTCGTCGGGTGGTTCAGAAAAATCTTGTAGGATCCATCGTCTTTGGCCCACCATGATTTCTTCATTGCATATGTCCACATTGATCTTGCTTATTGCTTTTCTGCATGTACATGTTAGACGAACAAAGCAATACATAGTAGCAAGTATGATAAGTTTAATGCTCATTAGGACAATGATGAGTTTAAGTATAAGTGCTAAGGTGATAACATAAAAGTTAGTGATATCATAAAGATTAAACTTAATTGAATAACCACAATCAAAAACATAGTTTTGATTTTGGCAACCCGATTAAATTTAAGATAGAAAGCTCATATCACTAATATGTAAACCAATAGGCACATATCACCAAAGGTATAAGTATAAGTAGAAATGCTATAGCGATAGTATAAAGATTAGTGATAATGAAATGCTAAACTTAACATATTAACCATATTCAAAAACATGATACAATCATTGGGCCAACAATCTTCCCCTTTTTGATTATGGCAAATCGGTTAAGTTTAGTATAGACATAATAGATGCATGTATCACTAATATACAAAGGACGTAAGCAATATCACTAAAAGCATACTACTTAGATTACTTATAAAAGCATACTTAAACTTACTTCTCCCCCTTTGACATGATCAAAAATAGGCTCCCCCGTACTAAGAGATAAAATGAAATCAATCTCAAGCATAGAAATTTGAGCATGGGGAAGGCATAGACAATCATTATCAAGAAATACTAATTGAGGAACAATAGGAGAAGTGTGTAAAGACAAGTGTATAAAACTACATACCAAATGTAGAGTACTAAAGAAAATTGTTTGTCAAAACACAATATGGTTGGTAAAACTTAAAAGAATTTGAATAAAAAGAAATAAGTAGTTTACCAACTTGAAATCCAAGGAATAAATCCAAAACACAATAGGATATGAAATATTGCTCCAGTTTTGGAAGAGAACTATGAAATAAAGGATTTCAAACAAAAGCCATGAGGAATAGATAATTACAACTAATAGATACCAAATGAGATATGAAATTAAATAAACTTGATACCAATTGAACAGATGTAAACTTGAAACATTGATCAAAGAAACCATTAATAATCATAATTGTCCACAAATAAATAGTGGAACAAAATAAAAGAATGATCAATGTAAAATATTGCAATTGATATAAAGTAATCTCATTATTTACAAGATCTATATGCTTATCCAAGTTCATGCATGTGATCTCAAATACCTTATCATGCTATATGAATACCCTTTAGATAAACATGAAGATAAAGGAGAAAAGTACTTGAGAAAGAGAAATTCAGTCGACTTGAATGCTCCCCCTCAAAGTACTACCAAGGTAGATAAAAATCATGAATTTTGGATAAGTCCTCAACAAGGAAAGCCAAATCAATTAAGCATGAAAGAAAAGCCAAATCAACGAAAGCATAATATTCATCAAGATAAGATCTGAAAGTTAATATTAGCAAGATGACATATTTAACCCATATGAAAGAGAGATAAGATAATAATGACAATCGCATACACTCTCATAAATCCTTCAAAATAAAAATATCATGACCTCAATCAATAAGATAAGAAATAGAAGAAAATATGGGTCCATGATGAACTAGGTATACGACATATTAAAGGGTATAAATAAATAGAATCAATTGATTTGCTCCCCCTCAAAATATGCGTATCTAGTTCCAAAGCACTTATAGCATAAAATAGATAACTACAAGATCTAGGGGTAAATCAACTATGGATTTCTCCCCCTTGCTCGATGCATATAAGGCTACAATATCGTCAAAAGACGAATAATATCATCTTTAGTCAAGAAGAGATATACAATTAACAGCCACTAAAGATGAAGGATCAAAAGAATATTCCAATTACGCACATATAATCAAAAGATGACATACATTAGTCTATATAGAAGGATCTCATAATTAAATATGATAGATCAATGTATGTTATCCTTTGAGAAAATATCATCATGAAAAAGAATAAAGTCAATTAAGAACAATCATGATGATAGACAGAATATAGCCAAAAATAAAATAAAAATAAAACTCAAACATCATGTCCATGATTATCTAATTAAGAAAGAATCAACCAATTTATTACTTCACATGGACTAGGTATGTTTTATCACATATGTACCCATCAACCGGGTAATATCCAAACTTTGCTACTTCTAAATGAAAGACCAACAAAGTTCAAATAGCAAAGACACTATGTGATAATCCATGAGTAGTCAAAGTAGAGTAGTAAATTAACTTGACATTTACAAAATTAGATAGTTTAGGACTACTTAATCATTAGGATCATTCATAAAGTAAACAAATGAATAAACATGATCCAATGATAAATCTCGTCAAGATAAAATTCAAAAATCCATATTTATAAAGAATCTTACCAATTGAAGAATATGGAAAAGAGTCAATCTCAAAATGATCACACATTCAATCTAAAGAGATGTAATGATAATACGATAAAATCATGACTCAAAAGTGAGAGAAATTTAAGAGACACTTGCTAATGACTAATAAGGAAGGAGACTTAAAGAAAGAAATCACAAACCTCCAAGAGAAACAAGATCTAATCAAGAATTTGTAAAACTAGTTTAAGAGAACAAACATATGACAAATCTTGTTTTTGTAAACTAGCATATCATATATAGATTGAGGTATAGGAATATAGCTAGATGTGTGAAAGTGAGCCAAAATTATATAGCTTAATAATATATCACAAATAAGCAAACTATATAATCCAAATAAGATTAATGAGAGAAGCCATTAACAAGATAAATGTGCTCATTAAATCTTAAGTCACTAACACTAAAAATACTTGCTTAAGCAAGAAGTTCACAAAGAGAAAAATACATTTTGAATGAACAAAATGATTTATAGACTCTTTACTAAGCAAGGATAAGAGCATAAGATGACAAATAAATGACTTAGACTCTTATCAAGTATAGGTCAAAAGAGATATTCATGAAAACGTAATAAAGTAATTTTTTTTTTTTGCCAAGTATTGAGATTAACCCAAGATAATAAAATGATAGATCGATCTAGAGAATGCAAAATATTATAGCCATTATGAAATAAGTGTATTCTCTAGAAATGGGAAAATCTCAACATAAAAGCTCAAACCATAGTAGCTAAAGTCATGAAAAATATGATGTAACAATTACAGGTATTCTCATGTGCTACAAAAATATCATTGGGCAACAATAATTCAAAGAAGAAGCATAAACCCAAGGAATGAGCAAAGAATGATCATTAAGATCAAGAAAGCTAAATGTTAAAGATATCAAGAAGTACATTTTTCAAAGAGCTTTCATAGTGCACCATAGTATATATATAGAAGATATCGATTTGAAAATGGGCACTAAAAATGGAGGTAAATATAAAAACAAGACAAAGCACAAAACCATGTGATTCTTAAAAGAACTTCCATAAAGTCAAGTGCAAGACATAAACAAAAATTCTCTCTCAACATCCTAACTTAAAGGTATAAAACAAATAAATATCAAAAGTTAGGAATCATTTATATATATGAAACTATATATATCATGAATAGGTATACATGAAAAGATCAAAAATTAATTAAGAACATGTATCCATAATGCCAACCAAAAAGTCAAGAAGATATCATCAAAAAGAAGACTTTAAGGAAGAAGCTAATTGATTCAAGAAGCATAAATTTGGTCAAGTGAATCAATAGCTAAGGTATGAGATAAGCACAAGTTTGAAGGTAACAAGTATATTTAAATACTCTTCAAGTCAATATAAAACTTTTGCTTAACTCATATGTCCATATAAAGATATTAAAAAAAATATTAACATAAGAAATACATGATCTACATGTAAATGGAAATTTAATGAATATAGTCATGTATCCTTAATGAATATTTGAAAAACTATCACAAATTCAAAAGCATGTATAAATAAACTTCATTAGGCAAAGACATAATTGATTCTCAAGAGGAAGTATGAGAATCAATAATGAATATATTATGTAAGCACAAGGTTTAAAATGGAAGTATAAATGTATACTTGTCAAGTGATAAGAAGCTTGTGCTAAACATATATATTCCCAAATACCGATTAAAATAAATATGACAAATTAAAAACAAACCGGCAAATAAGTAACTATCTCAAAAACTTTAAAGATTGAGAGTTAAAATCATATTAACTCAAATCAAAACCAAGCTCCTATGGACTAGAATGATATGCATGCTTCAAAAAATAGAGATTAAGAATAACAAGCATGCATAAATCAAATGTGTCACACTTAATAGAAAATGAGTGATAAACTACATAGTGTGAACTAATCATTTAAGCCGAGTAACTAGTCATGCTAGATAAAAGAATTAATAAGAAAATTAACTAAGCATGCTAGTATTGTATCTCACATTGATTTATATAGAAGGCAACTGAAGGATATCAATGTGAGCTAGTAGCAAGACATCAAGAGAAACATGCTAGATTCTATAAATATAAACAATTTAAAGAGAATCGTTTAGCATGTTTACCAAAGTGGCTCTAGTGGCCACACTTGTGTTGGTGCAATTGCTTAGAAGATGACCGTTGAGCTTTGCAACCACCAACACGCTCCTTGGTGCTATGTCCCGATACAAGAAGCTTCACCTACAACATTAGATGAAGACTTTGGTATCCAAATAAACTTGGATCCACATTTATTAGCTTTAGGGACCCATATACTATTTACTCTAGCATTGGTAGAAAAACTCCTACGAATAGGACAAGTGAAGCTCATGTGTCCAATGCGAGAGCAATAAAAGCATCTAATGTTAGTGTGTGCACATGTATCAGAATGAGCATGGTTATGAACATGTGACATACTAGAATGATGAATGTCTCTAGAGTGAGCATGCATGGATTTGGTCTTAAGAATATCATGTTCTAATATCAAATCATCATGCATACAAGTAAGAGAATCAAATTTAGCATTTAAAACATAATTCTCTTTTTCAAATAAAGTAATTCTAGAAATAAAATTATCATTTTGTTTCTTTAAAGAATCAATAGAAGAATCGTGCAAAGAAGTTAACACATGCGTTTGACTTTTAAGATCTTCTATAGATGAAGAAAGAGATTTGATTTTCAAAATTAAAGCCTCATTCAAACTCTTTAAAGAAACACATGATGAGTTTTGAGAATCAAGTCTAGATAATAAAACATTGTTTTTATTTCTCAATAACTCATTAGCTTCTTCTAAATGAACAACCTTTTCAGAAAATTCTTCATTTGTAGAATGAAGGTTGTCAAGAATCTCTAAGGATTGTTTAGCTATGGCTTTCCACTTAGAGTATTTCTTGCATTTAGAAGAAATATGATTGTCTATGCTACTAGAAGTAAAACTCTCTTTATCGGAGGAGGAATAGGAGGAATACGATGCCATAGAAAAAATAATAAGGATCTACTCTAAGGATGTTAAGCCTAACAATAGAGTCCTTGCTCTGATACCAATTGTAGGAACCCTAGAGGGGGGGTGAATAGGGTCAAGCTAACTAATCAAGCACTTAGCACAAGCTAATTGGCAATTTAAAAATATAAGTGCAAGAGAAGAAGCAAACACAATACCGACACTCGATGTATCCTGGTATCCTCCTAAGAGGCAGTCCAGTCCCAGAACTCTCTCCGGCTTTAATCTACTATTTGAGCAAATAGTTACACACGAGTTTGGATCCGAAGAACTCGCCAACTTCTT
The DNA here is from genome assembly GCA_029216955.1 of Iris pallida. Classification (NCBI taxonomy): domain Eukaryota; kingdom Viridiplantae; phylum Streptophyta; class Magnoliopsida; order Asparagales; family Iridaceae; genus Iris; species Iris pallida. The sequence goes on along the minus strand of JANAVB010029820.1, from coordinate 3,939,416 downwards.
ACACAAGAGCTTTAATCTGAAGGGCTCTCCGACTTCAATCGAGAGTTTAGATACGAAGACTCCCCAACTTCAACCGAGAGTTTGGATACGAAGACTCTCCAACTTCAACCTTTCACAATAGGTTTTGATCTCCTTATACAATAGGATGAAGATCTCACTTTTTAACTCAATAACTCTAACACAATTTGTGAATGGCAAATGAAAGCTTTGTAGAGTTGTTTGTGGATAGGCTTTGGTGGTTTTAGAAATTTTTAGGCTCAAAGCATCAACCTTGAATGAAGGGGTTCAAGGCTATTTATAACCAAAGCTTGAAAAAAAGCCAAAGGCAACTTTTCAGTCTACGAACCGGCATACCGCCGGTATGATCCGGCATACCGGCGGTATACCGGTCTGGGATTGCAACGGCTAGAAATATAGCCGTTGGGATCATTAATGGCTGAAAATTCGACCGTTAGGATTTCAACGTTTCGGAAGCGGTATACCGTCGGTATGGACCGGTATGCCGTCAGTATGCCGGTTTTGTAAACAGAAACTTTCTGTGAACGAAAATCGGTATACCTTCGGTATACGTCGGTATACCGTCGGTATGCCGTTTTCCACCAAAAATGATCCTGGGCTTATTTCTGCCCTAGCTTTCGATTTTGCCATCCATTTCTTGTGTTTACAATAATTCCTAAGACTCATTACAAACTCCAGATAAACTTAGGCAGGTGCAGGCTTCTTCAGAGTCTTGAAATGATGATGGCCTGGCTTGGCTTCTTTCTTTGATAGGTGCTAGCTTTTTCCCTTGGCGGCAGCTGTCCAAAGATATCCAGTTTGTAAAAACTGAATACCTTTCGGGGGCTTCGTTCCCGAACCCCCGACGAGGGGTGCTGCCCCTTCGACCCCCGTCCGCTGACCGGGCAGCGGAACCCCCGGTGCGTGGCTCCAGAGATGTCGTCGGGTGGTTCAGAAAAATCTTGTGGGATCCATCGTCTTTGGCCCACCATGATTTCTTCATTGCATATGTCCATATTGATCTTGCTTATTGCTTTTCTACATGTACATGTTAGACGAACAAAGCAATACATAGTAGCAAGTATGATAAGTTTAATGCTCATTAGGACAATGATGAGTTTAAGTATAAGTGCTAAGGTGATAACATAAAAGTTAGTGATATCATAAAGATTAAACTTAATTGAATAACCACAATCAAAAACATAGTTTTGATTTTGGCAACCCGATTAAATTTAATATAGAAAGCTCATATCACTAATATGTAAACCAATAGGCACATATCACCAAAGGTATAAGTATAAGTAGAAATGCTATAGCGATAGTATAAAGATTAGTGATAATGAAATGCTAAACTTAACATATTAACCATATTCAAAAACATGATACAATCATTGGGCCAACATAAACTGCTTAGCCTTATACTGTTAGATGCATGAGACCTAGGACAGCGTTCTACCGCCGACACTGCGGCGTAGGCTGGGCGTTGTTACGTTCTTGTGCCCTTACTCTAGGGTACGGATCGTGACACATTTTTAGTGGTGGCCCATGCAGGTCGAGACTAAAAGTGTAGTGGTATTCGAACTAGAGTACCACTACAGCCTGCAGTAGGATTAGGATATATTTTTGAAGGTACTCAATCACAGTTAGGAACCCTTGAGAGATTCCTGGGACGACCCTTGAGAATCTTATTTTAACTTCGATTTAAAAACTCTTCTTCCCTTGATTTGATTTATCTTTACTTTATGTTGTTGAATTTGATTTTGATGGATTGTGGTTGAAATTGAGTTTGTATTTATTGAATTTGATGATGATTGTTGATTTTTGAATCTTGATGTTAGCTGTTGCATCCGAGTTTGTATTTGTAGGATTTGATGGATTTTGTTCATTTTTGAATCTTGATGTTCGTTGATAAATTTGATTTTTGGGTATCCATTGTTGATTTAAATTAAATTTTGTCAAGATGAAATTATATGGGCTAGGTCATCTAAGTTATGGAATCTAGTCTTCTACAGTCATATTAGCCAGCATGGTGAGGACATATAGTTTGACTTGGATATATTTCTCGGGTGTGGAAATTTAAGGTTTTCGTAGCCAAGCTTGCGGTATCGCGAAAATATTAAATACCATGATTCTAGAGGTATGTGCCTAAGTCAAGGACTCTGTGATTATCGTAGCCTTGTTTACCAGTATGACGAGGATTTAGAGCATCATGATTTTGGATAGACGTATATGATTATCAGATTGTACCTTAAATGCTTTTAAACATATTTTGCTACTTTTGTTTCAGTCATTCAAAAAAAAGAGAATTATTGTTGTTTTGTTTTGTTTTGTTTTGTTTTGCTTTGCTTCTCATTGTTTACTTAGGAGTAGCTTGTGTAACTTCTTGCTATGAGATTCTACATAATACAATAAATTGACGACTTTGCTAGACCTTATCTTGGACTTGATAATTTAGCTCTGGGTTTCAAAATGGTTCCTTCTTTTAAACAGATAAGCAGGACAGATTCTAATACCATTTTTCTCTGCCAATATTTTTATTTCCATCATTCTTGTCTTATAAAACTGTCTTGATTTCGTCAATCACCTGCTTTGCAATATTGGTAGGAATCTAATATTGGTCTTGGTATAGTATTTGATTTTTTATATTGGGACATGAGAATATAGATATAGTGGACACAGACACTTTGCCTGATACATATGCATGCTACGCTTGATTTCCAACCTATCTAAATACATATTAATATGTCGTTGATGTTAAATTTTCAAAACTCCAATATTTCTGGTTTTCTGCTTTTCTAGTTTAAATTCGTAATTTAAATATAAATTTCATGTTATTATTTAGGTTTACATCACTGCACATGTATGTTATACATAGGGTTTCGATTCAAAAAAATTTGGTTGAATTTTGTGTTGAATTTGTAAAATATGAGACTGTGTGCATATTAACCCTTAATACTGGATTTTTAAATGTTAGTTCAAATTGATTGTTTTAAATGTAATATTTAGAGCTGTGTACATTGTTGTATGTAGGGATATAATGTTAGGTTTCATATTATTACATGTTAGGTTGTGATAAACATTGAGTTGGTTTTGATGTTGAATTTTTTCAAAATCCTAAAACTGAATACATGTTAACATTTTTACATTGATTTCAAATATTTAGTTCAATTTCATATTTAACATGTAATATTGAACTGTATGCGTAGATAAATGTATGGATAGTATGTTAGGATTTCATTTATATCATGTTAGGATGTATTGGGAGCATTGAGATTGGTTGTGATGTTTCAAAACCCTAAAATTTGAGACTGCATTATGTTAATATTTTACTGCTTTAAATGTTAGCTTATTTTCAGACTTTGCATGTAAATGCTGAACTAAAACTGGGTTTAACCTTTCAATACTAAGCTATAACCCTGTACAAGGACACACAAACCACATAACCTTACGTAATGCTAGTTTTCCCTCTCTAACGCTCTCTCTCTATATATATTGTGATTGGATTTCAATGCAAGTGATCTTCAATTCCTAAATTTTTGAATTTGATTTTTCTGTACCCTTTATAGATAATTGGTAGTTGTCTTTATTTTATTTTGATAAGTACTAGTTTTCATATAGGATGGTAGACCGCCTTACAGTTTTGATGATTTGTTATTTCTGTATCTTTTCTAGTTTAGCACTCTAGATTTCTTGTGTGTTTTGATACCCTATGACCGTCTTGGTTTAGCATGACTAGTATACCTAGATGAGACTTTCACTACCACCGTATGCCATGACCATGTATGCCGTCCTTTTCGATGGTATGATTTGTTAAGTTCTGGGACTTGATTGTGGGGGTTTGACCTAGAAGGAGTATGAACATTTTAATTTCGAGGACGAAATTTTTATAAGGTGGGTAGGATGTGAGCACCCTGAATTTCGGGTTGATTTTTTTTCATTTTATTTTATTTTCTGATTGATTGGTTTCGATAAATAATTTATTCTGTTATTTTTCCTAAGTGTACTTTCTCGTGCCTTTGATATTTGGAGTGTCAGGGATGTTCAACTCTGAAAATCTTCTTCGCAAGTTTTGTAGTGGACAGGATTACCTTCATGACGGTATATAGTGTCCCACTCAAACTTGTTCCCTTGTGCTCTTTTTGCTTCGGAGAACTTCGGGTCGAATTAGATCATTTGATCATTAATTAATTTTTCCACTCTTTTCCTTGATCATTATTAGCACGTTACCGTGACTTTTAATTTGGGAGCGCAAGACCAGTCAGTTTCTTGAAACCAACTTCTCATGCATGATCTACTCGAGATGCTCGTCACCCATGACCTTCGTGTCCCACTCAGACACGCCATTTTGTGCTCCATTTGCTTCGCATAACTTTTCTGACACGTGATCCGATTTTATTTTACCCCACGGTGTCACATTCATTTTCCAACTTGATTTGTGGGTACCCTGTCGACCAAAACCTGTCAGCCCCAATTATGGACATGGCCCACATTGAGCCTACTACCCACCTGCCACTTGTGTCCCATTTATTGGAATCCCCATGTGCTACTTATTTACCCATGATCATCAACACCTAATTTTAATTCGATATTGCATAATGTCCGATTTTGACCCAATCCGGCTCCACCGAGTCCAGCCCAGCTCCATGTTACTCTCCATCATAACACCCTTATATTTTTCTCGCCCAAAAATATAAGTACTCTTCTACCTATTTTTCTATATTTAATAGAAATTTTCATTTATTTAAATCCCTATTGGAATGACCTATTTTAGCTATTTAAATTCTAGCCTTTGGATCCTCCCATTTAATCCCATCCATTAATTCCTACATGACAATTTTTTCCACCCTCTCATTCATGGCCGGCCCTAAAATTGAGGGTTTACTTTTTCTCTCTCTCTTCCTCTCTCATTATTACATCTCTTTCTCTCTCCCACTCTATTCTTTTTTCCAACACACCAACAGCAACAACTCAACAACAACACAGCAGCCTCCTCACGAAGCTCACCCCGACCACCTCCTACTTGGCTGGCACGACCCCAGCCTCCTCCCACCTGGCCGTCGGCCGACTTCCACCACACAACCTCTCCTCCTCCTTCTTCCTCCTCTTCATATCATCATCACTACCACCATCAATACCATCCCGACCACCACACCATTCCAGTCCCGCACCACCTCCACCTTAGCCACCTCGGCCACCGCCCCTTGGCCGCAGCCCCCGCGCCTTCGTCGGCAGGGCTAGGCCGTGCAGCCCCTCGCGCGCAGCTGCAACAGCAGCCAAGTGGACAGCGCACAGCGGCGGCAGCATAGCCATGGCGCGCGCGCGTGCGGGCGTGGCCGCCGCCGCCGTCGGCCGCCGTGGCCCCGACGACCCCTTCCGTGGGTAGCCCCCCTCCGGCGAACTCCGACGCACAGTCCCCTGACGGCCACCGTCCTCCGGGACGCGCCGTCGAGGCGATTCGTGCGTTTTGCACGAAGTCCCGTCGTGACGCGCGCGGAATCAAGTTCATTTTGGCATTCCGTCGCAGCAAGTTCGTGCACATTTTTCCGGAAATCCGACCGTTGGATCGGCGATTTCTTTGCTCCGTCACAATCTCGGTATATCCACCTTCACTCATGTCAATTTTCGTCCGTTAATTTTATCGTTTGATACATCAAAATCGGCCACCAAGTTGACCGTTTAAATTGTATTAAATTTGGACAGTTTCGCGGGATCAACTTCGTCAGCTTGTATCTCCTCCACCGCAGCTCCTTTTGGCGTGCTACCAGTTCCTGTGTGAAGCTGGTATAACCCTCTTACTACCCCTCCAGTTTCGTTTCATTGTGAGCTTGTTTGATTGGTTGAATTCGACGCCAAATTTGGCCGTCCGAATTCGTAATTTTCAACTTGTAAAATTCTATTTTTGAACACGGGACTCCAGATTTCATTTCTGACACCACCATTAGACTCGTGGCATCGTTCTGGCATGTTTTCATATAAAATTTGTTAGATTTGGAGAACGTGGGCCCTGGCACTTTTTCGGTGCAAAGTGGGTCCCACATTCTGGGTCAACGGGACTTTTTGAGACCAGCTCATCGGAATCCAATTCCGGATATACCGTTGAGTTCATATCGTCATTCTGGACTCGTTGACATATATTTTACTAAGTTTTGAGAACATTGGCTCCGGCACGCATTTCCGTGCAAACCGGAATTCTAAGTTCTGGTCAACGGGCCAAATTGAGATCGGGTCAACGGAATCCAATTCTGGAGATACCGTTGGGTTCGTATCGTCATTCTGGTTTCGTGGACATATAATTTGTTATATTTTATAGACTTGTTTTCTTGCACATTTTTTGGTGCAAAACGGCTCCGACAAGGACACCGTTTTGACCCAAAATTACCTTTTTGCCTTTGTATCCAAATTGGACCGATGGGTAGGCTATCCTAGCTAATTTGACCATTCTGGACACGTTGGCGATGTTTATTTCATCGTCCGACAATGTTTGTTGATAGTTTCTCTGAGTTTAACCTTTTTATAAATAATTAATAATTAATTCTTATAATGTTCGTATTTCGGGATTAGTACAACGAAACTGAGCTCCGTCAATTCCAGTGATCTCACATCGGTGAAATTGACAAGATGGACACGTGGATCGTTATAATAAGGTTATCAACTTTACCGTTGATCATCTCATCTCGATTTGCGTGTCGTAAGTTTCGACGTACGAATAAAGAAGTACACTTTATATCTTTAATAATTAGACTAGAATTGACCATGTTTGACCAGAGTTGACCAGTTGACCCAAAGTCAACTGTAAGTCAACACTTGACCTAGATTGATTAGATTATTGACCGGAGTTGACCTAGAGTTGATTTGACTTAGAAGAACCTAGGTTAAAATAGATTGTTTATAAAGATTCATTTATTACAACTTGAACACCTTGTAACCTGTGTTGCTTTAAATAGGACTCTCTGGCTTCAGTTGGACCCCCTATACTTATCAGCTGTTCAGGTTATCAGGCGAGTACATTCTCTGATCATTTCATATCATATTTAGAATTATTTTCCTGCTTTAAATTACTTTACTTGATACTGTCACGTTGGTCACACGGATTGGTACTATATGGATCTTTTCATGAGATGTTATCCCCCTCGGGAGCATCGGATACTGCATGTTTTGTGCGTTTCACGAATCATCACGTATCTCTATGCTTCCTCTGATTCACGAATCGCTTGTGACACATGTACTCTCATGTTCACAGAGCCATCATGAATCACCTTCACGTATCACTCATTTTATGAGCCATGTGAAGTTTCACGAATCTTAACATAACTTGAACAGATCTTTGTGTATTGATTGGGGATGGGGGAGTAGAAATAGACATGTGAATATTATCCAAGTAGCTGTAGTCATGAATCACTATCTTAGCTGTAGTCAAGAATCTCCTATGCCATTCACATGTTTATATTTTACTCTGACTCACTAGTCACTATTAGCTCTCTACTTATAGTAGATATTTCTATTACAGTTCTCTCTCTCTGTTTACATACTGTATTTCTTCAGTTTATGTATCTTACTTTACTGCATGATTATATTTTCTAACCTGCTATGATCTGTTGAGATGTATTGTGCTCGCTCCAGTCCTGACTGGACCTGTTGATAAATTTTACAGATAGTCTGGAGGTTGCCTGCTAGCCTAGAGGAGACAGTAGAGGTTGCATAGATAGCTAGGATTTTCTTACGGTTTATTTTCTGTCGTCTTGAGTTGTATTTATGGATTACTGTAGTTGAGTTTTGAGATGTATTCTGAGTTTGTATCTTAGACACTTAGACTTCTATCTGTTGTATCTCTTTTGGATTTCATGTTTTATCTATCTACCATTATGCTCTACCTTAGATGTGATTGAGTTTATATTCTACCATGTCACCCCCATTCGGGGAGTATAAACTGCTTAGCCTTATACTGTTAGATGCATGAGACCTAGGACAGCGTTCTACCGCCGATACTGCGGCGTAGGCTGGGCGTTGTTACGTTCTTGTGCCCTTACTCTAGGGTGCGGGTCGTGATATTTAGAAGCCAACCTTCGCACCTCATTTGGAAATAAGGCATTCGTAGCCTCTTCTACAAAAATTGAGTATTTTCTGTATAATAATGTTTGAATAATATTCTCATAAGAATCAAACAAAAAAAAGGATTAACGCCAAACGATCATCATCTTCATGTATGTCAACATCCTTTAAGTCAAAATAATTTGATTGAATTTTAAAATATGATCTTGAATTGAAGTACGTTCCTCCATTACTAGTCTGTAAAGTGTCTTTAACATATAAAGTCGATGGGTAAGAGTTTTTGTCATGTAAAGTGATTCCAACTTCATCAAGAGCACAACGGCGGTGGTTTCGTCCTTCACAGAGTACACGATATCACTTTCCAAACACAGACGAATAACAGCACATGCTTCGAGATCCATGTTATCCTAATCATTATCGGTCATGTCAGCTGGCTTCTTGGACTTCTCCCGTAAAGTCTTCTGAAGCTTTTGAGATATGAGTCATCTGACTTTTCCAAAGGCCAAAATCATTCTTCCTATTGAACTTCTCAATTTCATACTTTGGAACCTTGCTTGACGGAGCCATCTCAAGAATCTATTCAATTAACTTTCTCTGAGAACTTTGTTGCATGACTTGCTAGAATCTCAAAGCTTTGATACCAATTTGTTTGGCACATCAAAAATAAATTCAAGAAATCAGAGAACATCTCAAAATAAATTTACAATCGCAAAGATAAAAATTTACATGATTCAGCCAAGATGCCTACTTTCACGAATAAGGGTGATTCAGTTCCATTATGAAGAAGAAATGAATTACAATGACTATCAAAACTCTCATTGCTCTAAAAAATACCCTACCACAAAGATAGAAGAAAAAAAATTTCAAACTTTTGTGTTGAACTTATTCAACAACTTTAGCTCTCTTATGTTGAACTTATTCAACAACTTTTATTGAGCACAATGAGATATCTTAAGGAGAACCTTTAAACCCCTTTATATAGCATGTCATGTATCCATATATAGAAATTCAATCTTATGTACCATATAAGAAAATCCACTTTTATGTAGGCAATTATACCATATATGGAAATCAATCAAAGTTAAAAAAAGGTTGCCTATTTTTGGACATTTTTCTTCACATATATATTTATATATTTTTAATTTGTAATTAAAAATGTAAGCCAGAGGATTTAAATTTTAGTTATTGTGATACCATCTTAAAATCCTACTTGGTAAAATAACTACAGTTTTGATGAGACTAAGAATTATATATTTATATTACTCAAATATGTCCTTGTAGGTCGAAATCTAATTTATACTGAGAGATGACTTCACTTAGCAATTGTATGCAAGAGAATTCAAAATTAAGTTTTTTTTATACCATCTTAAAGTACAAAAAAAACTCTGGAATTACCTTTAAGGATTGAGAGTTTAATATTTGTATTACTCCAACGTGAATGTTTGGATTCCAAAAGCAATTGCGGATGGCTGGTACCTGTTCCACTAACAAGCCATCGATAAGTGTCGATAATGATTTGTGCCACCTAACCCAAGGGCCGAGCCAGGATTTAAGTTTAGCCTGGGCTAAATTAAAATATACTAAAAAATCAACACGTAAATTATTTTTTATAAAGCTATCATAATCCGAAGATGTTCCAATTATTTATATTTCTTCTCCACGTTTCTTTTTAAAGAAAGAAAAATAGTTTTTTGTTTTTTTTTCTCTTCTTCTTCTTGGTTTTCCATCCTAATAAAATAGAAACTAGTTATTGGAAATTCCTTGTGAACTAAATGTCTAGAATTCCTTAAGATGAAGAAACTAGTTATTGGAAATTACAAACTATGATCAAAGAACAACTATTTGTTTAATTAGAAACTTCATGCATATAAAGAAGTTTTTTTCTTCCAAGCTTTATGTTTTATGTACTAATAGTCATATGTTGTCTAGTTTGCAAAGCATTTTAGAAAGTTCTACTTGTTTTTTAAGTCAATTGTTAACATTTCAGTAACATATGCAAGGAATCATATGCAAAACTATTGCCAGTATCATATGAAAGAACTATTCAGTAGTTTTTTTTTGGTGAACCTTAAAACCTATTTGTTTGTTCACTTGGCTAAGTGGGTTGAACATTTGGCTGGTGGGCTGGAGGCTTTTACAAGCCTTGTACATATATTAAAAGAAAAAGAAAAAGGATTGACTGAGTGGGTTGGAGCCCACCCGAGCCAACCAATAACTCCGCCCATGGTCCTAACATAGTCAAAGAAGATGATATTAGTCTTACTAAGCAGGGCCGGCCCTGGGGTAAGTCGGACAAGCCAACGGGCTTGGGCAACCCCCTTGGTGAGGGCAACCCCCCTTCTCTACCCCACCCCTAAATCCCCACCTCTCCGCTAATAAAGCCTATGCAGTCCACGTCCCCAACTCCTCTTTGTTAGTTGAACTAGCATACGAGACCCATATTTTGAGTTTCTATTAGAAATGACTCGAGTAGCTCAAGGGGAGGAACTCGAAATCTGATTTCCATGATGTCACTAGAACATGTCAGTTTTTTGATATCTTCTTTATGAGTATGACAAGGGACAACCAAATCTAGCTCCGACTAGGGCAACCCAACCCTCTGGGCCGGCCCTGTTACTAAGCAATGGATAAATTAGCGTGTTTGTTGAGTAACTGTGAGTGCATAGTGTAGATCTTCCTAGCTAGTTTGGCAACGGACAAGAAACTTTTTTTCCAGCTAGGGCAAGACTAGAAAGAATGTGACAGAGAGAGTTGGGGGCAAGGGAGACAGAGGATGGTCCCTTGGTATTTCCTGCAGCAAGGCCCATATGGCGTGATCACTATCGTATCCCACTCGCTAAAGACCTGGACACAGTTGTCCTTCCATTTCAACACCACTTTTGCTTGTTTGCTTTGGCTTGGCTTTTCTTTGCTTTGCTTTGCTTTGCTTTGCTTTCTTGTACCAAGCACATACACACCACACTCTCAGCTGATCATATATTTACTCTCTCTCACCCTCTCTCTCTCTCTATATATATGGCCATCAATTGATCAACGCGATATTTATATACATGGAATATATATAGGCTTTATATCTACCACCATAACTTCCTTCCTCTCCCTCCTTCCTCTTCCTCTCTTTTGTATCATCTTTTTTCCTTGCCTCTCTCTCTCTCTCTCTCTCTCATGTCAGATACAGGGACCGAGTGTTCGATGTGCGGCGATGTGGGCTTTCCCGACAAACTCTTCCAGTGCATCCGATGCCGCTCCCGCTTCCAGCACTCGTACACACAGATTCTCCTGCTTAAATTCAATTGTTTCTTTTTACTATAGGGCGCTTGCATGCTAAAAGAGACTTTGCAATTTATCTGATTTTACAGATACTGCAGCAACTACTGTGAGGAGCGGCCCATGGAGTCTGTGGGAGTCTGTGACTGGTGCCTAAGTGAGGAGCGGAGGCACGGCGGTGGCCCCTCGAAGAAGGCCGACTCAAGCCACAGGAAGGAGCTGGCGGATTATAACCCGGGCTGCGACAAGGTCGACAAGCGAGGTGGTGGCCATGAGGACAGCAGGGGGGCGTCGAGAGGGAAGGGCTCTGGGATCTCGTCGAAGCCGGCCACCCGAAGGTACAAGCTACTCAAGGATGTCTTGTCTTGATCAGCAGCAGCTAGCTAGCTCTGATCTTGATGCTTTCTGCGCCATATGCATATATATACCTAGCTGTTTAGTATGTAAGGGTTTCTGTTGAGAGAGAGATAACTTTAGACTCTGGGCTCCTAACTTGTGAGCTTGATATAGAGATATTAGATGGTTTGGTGACAATTTGTGCTATACGTACTATTGCACTTGTTTTTTGTTGACTCTTGGCTAGTGAGAAGGCATATACATATGCATTTCGTCTCAGAACTTCTATCACCATTTCTTCGATCTGCGTAAATCTTCTCCACCACATAGTCGATATATATCTATATGTATACTTATTTTATCGGTTGGGTCTAATAAGAATCATCTTCTTGTTTACAATTACAAGTCTTGCATGCCAAAGTAGACACGCTCCGAAAGTGATATCGTGTCGGGACACATGTACACTCCAAAAAGCATGTATGTCCGTATAGTTGTATCGATCCACATCCCAAGTCTTGTCAGATTTACCTTTGGACTGTCCCTGCATGTTGTACATGTAATATGCCCGTAGGAATTGCCCAAATCCACAGTCTTGCCATTGTATCCATGTAGTATTGTCTTATGTTTGTGCTGTGAAGCATATTACTTGTATCCTTTCTTACAGCATCCATTAACAATTCTAGTTTTCTAAATATCTACAACAACAACCAAATTAAGGCAATTGGATAGGACTTTGGAAAATAATTCTAAAACTGTACCAAAATACTCTATCGATGCTATGATCAAATATCAATCATCTACCGAGTTCTCCCAAATATTCTCCGGGGGATAATTAATCCAAATTTAGATAAGCTTATGATGGTCATAGCAATGAACTTTGCACACAAGAAACAAATTAAGGAATAAAAGTCAGGACAAGCTATTATGAATATGATCATATAAATATTCCTGGTGATAAATAATGATATATATATATATATATATATATATCAGCAATGTCCCAATATGCTATTTATGCAAGCAACGGATAGACATACATCATGTACCAAAAAGACTGGATTCTGGACAGCGAAAATACTATAAGCTATGCATCTACCACATTCAATAGTAAGGATAAGGGTCTCTCTCTCTAGCGATAGCTCCCCTTCCTCAGTCGGGGATTAAATCCTCATTCAATGCGTGGGAAGCATTTTGACCATCGGAGCTTGTTAGTGCCTATACATCAATGGAGAAAGACCGTTCTTCAATGTACGCGCCCGCTCCACCTGGCACCCCTACCGTTTCCGCCCACCCCCCACCTAAACTCCCCCTCCCGCAGTAGCCCTCCATCCCCTGGTTGGATTGTATCTCATTTCCAATTGAGCGTTCAAAAGAGGGTGACAATGGTGTTGCTAATTTGGTCCCATATCTGGTAGGAGGTGGGATCATGAGGTGTAGATAATTGAAATTGGTTCAGACCTTACATGAGAATTCTATTTTAAGACATATGGGCCAATTCAATATCGCACCTCATGGGCCAACTCCGATTCGGATCAAACCGCAATCCCAACAAGTGGCATCATAGCCCATAGTTACGGGGCTAGCTTAGACGGTGTTCCCAACAAGTGGTATCAGAGCCCATAGTTACGGTGCTGGCTTGGACGGCTTTAATTGGTTCGAGACACATGGTGTTGAACGTTCATGCGTATACATGGATATACGAGCTCTCTTCTCATGTTGGAGTAGTTAGGAGCATATGCAACTATACTCATTGGCTTCAAAGGTGGGTTTGACGTGCCGAGTAAAGGTAGCAAGGATTGTTCAGGTTGTTCGGCTGGCGGGAACGAAAGCGAAAACGAGCTAAGGTTTAGTCCCACATCGGGTAGGAGGTGAAATCATGGGGTGTAGATAATTGAAATTGGTTCAGGCCTTACATGAGAATTTTCTTTTAAGATATATGGGCCAATTCAATATCGTACCTCATGGGCCAACTCCGGTTCGGGTCACACCGCGTTCCCAACACCCCTCTCCCCATACGCCCCATCCCCCCCACCCTTTCTCTTCTCCTCCCTTCCCTCGGTGGGTTCTGGGACGAGAGCCAGGCCCATGGGTTTCGACGCCCGTGACCGACCACTACTGGCTCCAAGGCCTTCGGTCTCCTTCCAGCCCTGCCTAGTGCAAGCTCCAACCTTGTCTAGTGATGGCTGGACGATAGTGATGCATCGCAAAAAATGCAAAAAATCGGCTCGGGCGTCTACGCCTAGGTGCGTTCCTCCGACTGTGGGTCAGCCACAATCAGGGAAGTGTGGCTCCCATTGCCCTCCGGATGTGGCCACTCCTTCCTGAGATCCTCGCCGACCCCGAAGATTTCGAACCCAGTGGCTCAGAACACCTCCCAGGTATTTGACAATTTGCCGATTACGAATCCTAATCCTTTTACGACCTCGGGAGTGGCTCCTACTACATGGGCAGATCGATGTTGGCCTGACTTGGCAAGGGAGGACATTGAGATGCGCGTGGCATCCAATATTAAAGAAGAAAGGAAGGCCATTTCAATTTCTAAAAAGACATATATGAAACAAAAGTTTTTTGGAGAAATAATATCGTTCTCTATGTAATGGGAACCCGACAATACTTTGGTCAACTAAGGGTTTTGTCTTGCGCATGTGGCGACCAAAAGGGAGCATGGACATATTGTCTAAAAAAATGGCTTATATAATTTCACGTTTTGGATGGCAGAAGATTTAGAAAGAGTTATTCAAAACGGTCATTGGACTTTGATGGTAGATTGGTTGTTATGAGATAACCCGTCTACTAACTATGAAGGATATAGGTTGGCCACAGTACCTATATGGATTAGGTTTCCATAGCACTCTCCTCAACTTTGGAGTGTGCCGGCTATCATGAAGCTGGCACATGGAATAGAAATTCCTATAAAAACAAACAAATGCATGACTGAGAGAGGTCGACTATCCTTTGCCCGGGTCTTTGTTTTGATCAATGCAGCAGATACGCTCTCTGACAAACTAGAGATGGAGCTCCCGACAGGCGAGACTATCTTCCAAGAAGTTGAGTATGAATGGGTCCCGCTATGTTGTTACCAATCGTAGCTTTGGACATGCCATCTCTCAGTATCCGGACGCTAGAGTCCCTTTTGTTACTGTAAATCAAGTCTCTCATCCTAATCAAGATGTGCCAACGCTTATAGCGGCTATAGTTCTCCATGGCTCGATGGGAGAGGAGAGGTTGACTTAATCGTAGCAACAAGGAACATGGACACGGACGAGCCGAAAGCTAAGGAGGTCCCCTAATCATTTCTCTTGGGGAAGAGGATGGGAGTAGAGAACGAGAAAGAAGATAGAGAGAAAGGAAAAGATGAGGCACAACATGGGGTAGTAGTGTTGGAACAGGGCAAGCAATAGGAGATAAGGCATTTCTAGCTTAGTTATCTTTAGCTCTAAGGCGGATAGCCAAGAAGTGAAACATGACCGAGTTCAAAGGAGACTGGAAAAGTCAAGAAACACTTTGTATCACTCACCTTTGTTTGCCATTAAAATTGTATTATTGCAAATTTCAATACAAACAGAACAGTGTTACAATATAGGACTTTAGACGTAGTCCTAGGAGTACACTTTTGTTTATCTGGGTCCCTTGTGCCGATGGAGTGAGTAGTAATGTGTTAACTCCGTTGACGAGCTGACGACGGTTATCGGTTCTCTGAAGATTTGGATTACACTGGGTGCTGGAGCTTGCTGAGAGGAGGAAGACGTTGAGTGTCTGTATCTGCCTCTCTGGTGGTGTAAAGTCTCTGTGTGTTCGTTGTATATTCTGTGCGTGGGTGAGAAGGAAATGATCGTTCTATTTATAGTTTTGCAGGCTGGCTGCTCATACGTGCATGTAGGATGCACTTGTACACGGGGGCGCCACGTGGTGATTGCTGATGGAGGCGCATGGACGATGCGTCCTGATCGAGGGGTAGACTTCTTCATGTTGTTGTTGTGAGCCGGCACGTAGCAAAGGAGAAGATCTTTCTGTTGCTGAGATCTTGGGTGAATCGAGTCAAAGGACACATGTCATCGGCCCATGGCTTGGAGATCTAGGATTTGGTGGGGGAGATAATCTGATAGGATGCGCCTAGGATTGGGCGCATGAGGAGACTTTGGCTCATAATCTTTAGGAGTCACGAACCATTCTGGGCGCATGGCTTTTGAGGCGCATCCAGGTGACTTTCTTTCTGTCTCTTGGGATCAGAGAGCAGTCTGGGGCGCATGGCTTTTGAGGCGCATGCAGAGCTTCAAATGGAGACTTTCCTTCTGTCTTTTTAGGGATCAGTGAAAAGTTTAAGGTGCGTGGCTTTCGAGGCACATGTGGATGGTCGGGTGGCTACGTGTCAGTAGCCGTCGGAGGGAGGAGTAATGATGATGTTGACGTTGCCGACGCTTCGTCTTCTGAAAAAGCTGTCAACTGTTCAGACTTTGGGAGGTGTGCTGCCAACTCTGTCAGTTCAGAATTTAATGTTTGTAACATTCGATGGACAGCCGAGTGGGTGCGTCGATTGGCGTTCCACTAGGCATATGGGGGTGCATGAGGGCGCATCCCCTGTGATGTGCTTGGTGCTGAAAGGCGCATCTGTGTGATGCGCTTGATGCTGAGAGGGCGCATCTGCGTGATGCGCTATCTGGCCGGCGCATCCGACACGTCTTTACTGATGCGGCTGTTATGTTCTTCGAGTGCTTTAAATATCCGTTTGGCTGAATTCGAGGCGTCCGGTTCATCCATTTAATGCGTTTATTGCACAGAATTCGGAGAGCCATCCACTTGGCGCGTGGGTTTGATTTGCCCGACCTATAAATAGTGGCATGGAGAGAGGGTTTGCTTCCCGTTCTCTTACGTACTTCCAACATGAACTTGTTTCCTCGGATGCATTCTGTTGATGAAATGCTCCCAAGGGTGAAGATGCGACGCCATGTCTTCGTTGATGCACTTGAAGGTGACTGTTACATCCAAAAGACGGAGTCGAGGGCTTCCGAGGCAGGCGGAAGGTGCCTGTTGCATCCAAAGATAGGGATGCTCGGACCTCGTTTCCGTTACTCCGAAAGAGCCGTAGATCGGAATGGCGGTGCTAGGCTCTTTCTTCCTTCAAAGTGGGCGTTGCCCACTCTGGTTGTGTTGAAAGCTGCTCCTTTAGCCGTGGTTTCGATCACGGTCTTCATTCGCCTTTAGAGGCTCTTTTGAAGCCTCCCCTGTTCACAGATTTGCGGTGCTCTTCTCTTCCTTGGTTCCAGCCAGAGGGTTAAATGCTTCATTAGTCGAAGTATTTATCAGGTGAGTCTGGCTGGAAGAGCGGCACATAACTGGGCTACTGAAGGGATGCACATAACTGGGGATGCACATAACTGAGCTGCTGAAAGGATGCGCCCTTCTGAGTGCATTTGGCGGGATGCGCCTGGTTGAGGGCGCATGGTGGTTGATGCGCCTGACTGGAGGCGTATGGTGGTTGCTGGCTGTAGACTTAGGGTCTTTTTCTTGTAGAAATTCTCCTTTGTACCACCTTTTCTAGACATGTAATAGACTTTTATATGTAATAAGAAAGTCCTTTTTCAAATGTCTATATTTGTTGGTTTTGCTATGAAGTATTTGTCTGAGCTCTGGCGCATGTAGTGTCTGGCGCATAGGATTTCCGGTTCTGAAATTCCATGCTTCTACAAGACCCCCTTCAAAGTTTTCAAAACTTTTTAGATAAGTTTTGGAATACTTTGAATAAGAAGCATGGAGGTCAAGGCGCATGACTGTTGGAGCGCATGACTGTTCGGGCGTATGCAAATGATAACGTCTCGGTAACCGAAAAGATTAATGATGATCTTTTGGTCTTATTTGCTGTTATCTTTTCACAGGACCCGAGGCGACGACTGAGGTCACCCTTCATCGGTTTACGCGTACGACCGTGCCTATAAATAGGCATGAGATGGAGAGAAAGAGAGTTCTTCTTTTCTCTGCTTTTGCTTATAGAGTTTCTTCTTTAAAATCCTAACTTTCTTCTTCAAGAGAATGGCTTCCAAGACTCCTCGTGGTGGTGCTAAGGGAAAGGAGCCGGCAGAGTTCGCCGACGAGGATGCTTCTGTCGCCATTGTGACTCCGACCGATGTTCGTCCCACGGTGACAGGTGGGTGTCGACTTTTGCTATCTTCTTTGTTCAGACAAGCTTTGGGTCATACTGTACCCTAACTCTCCACTGCCGACGCGTATGGGCTTCGGTCCTTGATACGCCGAGGTTTTATCCTGCCGACGTGCATAGGCTCAGGCCTTTATTATGCACCGAGGTTTAATTGCTGACGCGCATGGGTTTTGTACCCTAATGATGCGCCGAAGCTTAAATGCTGATGCGCATGGGTTCATACCCTGATGATGCGCTGAAGCTCAAATGCTGATGCGCATGGGTTCATACCCTGATGATGCGCTGAAGCCGAAGCGCATGGGCTTACGCCCTGATGATGCGCTGAAGCTTCCCTGCTGAAGCTCATGGGTTTATACCATGACGATGCGCCAGGCTGCTTGACACATCTTGACTTTTTGCCTAACTTTTATTTTGGTTATGCCAGTGTCGATGACAATCCCTTTGCTGAATGAGGTCCTCCTGGACGCTTTTCTTTGTCAAATGGGAGTTGATTTTGATGAGGCGGTGATCAATCCTGCGAAGGATGCTATCTTACAGAACCAACCTCGTGAGAGAGTGCTGCAAATCCAGAACCAGTTGCTGATTTTCCTCCAGAGTATGATGGAGAGCGGTAGACTGCAATCTGCTGAATCTGAGGATGTGACTTTCTTAAAACCTGCCTTTCTGTTTGGTGACCGACTGGTCTCTTCTGAAGCGAAGATACTGAGGATCAGAGAAGACTGGTTCTTTTCTGCAAAAGGCATGGTTCTGTACATGCGGCAACTTGACCGCCAGTTGCCGCTGACGGCCTTTTACCGTTTGGCTTCGAAGAGAAGGATGCGCTGGGAACTTACTCCTTCTCAAGGAGGGGCTTTGGGAGGTACCCTTTCGATTGATGCTACCTCGAACCAGAGGGATACCTTGGCCGCTTCACGAGCCGGTTCCTCGTTTAGTTGCCAAGCTTTGCGTCCCGGGAGCCTCTACAGTGAAGTCCCAAGCGACACATTTGCCTTCAGTGCTCCGACTTTTGCAAATCGGATGCTGACATCGAAGGTCACGTATCCGAAAGGTGGCTTTAGAGTTGAAGGTTGGTGTCACCATATCCCGAGGTGGGACGAGTTGACCATTTGGGTGCTTTCGAAGTTTAAAGCCGAGCTTAAGGAGGTTGGGCTGACGGCCGCTATCCGTGCCACACAGGCTGGCGTGGATCTCAATAAGCCTATGTTCCTCGCACTCTTGGAGTTGTTCAATACCCAGACTGGCACCTTCTATACTCTGGTGGGGGAGTTGGGGTTGGCTCTCCATGAGATGTACGAAGTGTCCATGCTTCCTTGGGGCTCGGAACCGTACGAGGAATATTTTTGTCGAATGAAGAGATCCAGGTTCTGGAAAATAACGACCCGGAGATGATGGCGGTTTTTAAAGAAGTGGTGAGCCATCATTATCTGATGCACCGGAAGGACAGGGGTAAGACCCAGCCTCATGTGACGGCTTGGAGGGATTATGTTTTCAAGCAGGATTTGGCGGACTCCTCGAGGATCTGGTTTACGACTCCGCAAGGGCTGAAACCTACGGAAGTGACTTCTGAGATAAGCCGGCTGGACGAGAGAGCTCTAGGTTCAAATGAGAGTGGCGAGAACGCGTATAGCTGCTTCTGGCACTGTGCGCACCGGATGTCGTCTAAGGCGGTGCTGATTGCATATTTGATGATATGGCTCCGGGATTGTGTGTTTGCGGGCGGATCTGGTGCAGTGGAGAGGGTGCACCGGAACCTTATTTTGCCCATCGTGAAATTGGTCTTTGGACGAACTTTAGCCCTCCTCCCTGCGATGGTGTGTAACCTGTTGCGGGGTTTGAAGAACTTTGCTGATGATGTAATCCTTGGGAAAGGTAGAAATGACAACTTTCCCCGGGCCGAGCTACCGTTCCATTATCTTATGGGATGGCTGATTTTCCATCGCCCGAACATGATGAGCCCCGGTCCGGAAGAGGATCACGTTGAAGGAGATGCCTTTATCCGCCACTTCTACAAGAGGAAGTGGTTACACACAGGCGTCCCCATTTGCAGGAGGGTTTTGTCCTACCTTCAGGGGTGGGAGATCGTCGAGGTTGGCCCCATCTTTAAAGACTTCGAGGCTGACCAAGATTTGGGCGACTCTGGTGAAGATGCGATTACCCTGCCGAAATGGGGTTTTCGTTGGTTGCAAAGTATTCGGCCTTCTCACTTGGTCTACCGCAACCAAAATAGATGTTATCTGGAGCCATATCTGCCCAGCCGGTTTGCTCGCCAGTTTGGCTATACCCAACTGATGTTGCGGAATCCCAGTAGCAGTCTGGGGTTTATCGGGAGTTTGCTGGATGGAGCCCGGGGCTGGCAATATTACAATGTCGGGTGTACTGGTGTTCGTTTTACTACGCCAGTTCGCAACCCTCGGCCACAGATCCTGTATTCGGCCGCTAAGCTGTATTGCACTATGAATACTGCATCTCCTGGTTATGACAGGGAGACTAGTTTCATTATTGGAACTCAGCTGGAGGCCACGGCGAATATGTTGGTGGCGGCCCGGTCATATCGTCCGCCAGAATTGGCGGGATATCGGGCTGCTGCTGCAGCCTCAGTGAGGGATCCCTCTGTTGGAAAGAGATGGGCCGACGCAGAAACTGGTTCTTCTGTACCAAAAGGCCAAAAAGACGTCAACTCCAAAGGCAGGAGTGCCACATGTAATGCCAGCGGAATCAGTTCCCGTTGAGGTAGGGAGTCCTTCGTAACTTTGGCTCATCTTGTTATTTTGGTGACTTGTGCTTTTATTCTTGCAGGGATCGTTGAAGAAGAAGACCCGTGTTTTGAAACCGGGTGTCAGTGAACCGAAGGAAGTGGCAAGCTCATCTGACGAGCGTATTCCTCTGATGTTAATGTCTCCAGTGGAAGAGAGTCCTGAAGATGTTCCTGTGGAGGTTTTAGTATCTCCAGACTTTGTTGAAAGAGATGCGAAGGTTGTAACAACTTCTGGGAGGGTACCAGTCGCCGTGGAGGCCTTGGACGTTGAGGGCCCAGTGGACACGGGGCTTCCTGGTGATGAAGTGGAGTGGAGTTCGTCGTCTTCGGATGACGTCGCTCCAGAGTTGCAAGAGCCTATTGCGGGGGCAACAGGTATGGTTGGAACAGAGGAGAGGGTTGATTCCCCTCCTTGTCGTGATGAGGGTGGGTCGGCCGTAACACTGTCGAGCCCTACCCCAGCCTTAGTCGCGAAGGTTGAGATGGCTACCGATCAGGAGGTAGCGACAGATCCTGTCCCTGCAGAGGGATTTGGTGAAGGGATTCGTCTGCCGTCCCCGACTCTTGAGGAGGGTCAGAAGACAAGTATTGATCTCCCCATTCTGCCAGGGGAGGTACTGGCTGCTGATAGGACGTTGGGGGCTGAAGAGGTGGCCACTGACGTCGGTGGTTCTTCCGAGCTTGGGAAGGACAAGGGTGTGGAACCCTCTGTGGCTACTTCCACTTGGGGTACCATCTCGACGCCTGTCCCAACTTCTTCTGTTCCTTTGGCTCCTCAGGCTGGCATTCCAGCCCCTGTTGATGAAGAGCCTAACGATGTCAAGGTTTCAGTCTCGCAGGTTGAAGTCGACGGATCTTCCTCCGGTCCGCCAACTGCAGCAGCTTCTCCGACTCCTGCTATGACGCCGTAGGTACTGGCGGATGCAGATGAATATGTGAAATTCATCGTTTAGGGGGTATATAAAATGCTGCAGAGGGGTGTATCTGCGGTGATAAACGCCAATGGAAGCTTTGCAACGGCAAGAACTCTGGCAAAGCCTTATATCGACCTGATCCGTCTTCACCAAGGCCATGATCACATGGCCGAGATCCTGGAGGCTTTGGTGGTTGAGCTGGACCAGTGGCTCTCAGAATTTCAGCACATCCAACGAAATGACCTCTCCGTCTTGATAGATACGGAAAAGGGAAAGCTGATCGTCGAGATTGAGTCTTCCTACCAGGCCACCGTGAGTGTCTAGGAGCACGAGGTGGCTGAGACTGAAGCTGCTGTGGAGCGGTTGTCTCAGTCTACACAGGAGACAGTGAAGATGCGAGCTGCGTTGGACGCTAATATCGCGGATATTGATGCCCAGATCTGCCGCCTTAAGGATCAGCGAGCCCGACTTTTGTTAGATGCCGAACGTGCCCAGGCTGAACACGTGGCATTCAAGGAGGAGGAAGCAACCTTCACCCACCGAGCTCTTGCCCTAGCTCAGCAGTGGCAGCACCTGGATGAGAAGCATAAAAAGGACACCTCTCTTGAGGCCATAGAGGCGATGCGTCAAGAAGCTGAACCCCGGGTCTTGGCGACTGTGGAGACTCGGGTAGCAGACTTGAGGCATCGTATTGAAGAGCTTTCGACCAACCCCGGGGATGTTTAGGGGTCGTAGTCTCTTCTTTTGTATATTTTGCAACTCTTGCTGGGGATATTGTAATCCTTTACTCCCTCTTTTTTTAGAAATAAAAAAGTACCCCCTTTTCTGCGATGTGTTCACTTTTGCTTGTCATGAACTTGATGATTTGTGTGGACCTATTATCTTTTGCGTACCTTGTTTTTAGGTACAGATAATAAGTTTGAAAGAACTACCATGTTTGCTCAGAGGTAATGTGGACGTGGCAAATAGGGGGTTCAGATGATAGAATCTTCCTACTCAGAGGTTTTATAGACGTGGTAGGAATGACTCTAGGGAATACGCGGAACTACTCAGAGGTAATGTGGACGTGGAAGTTCTGCGATCAATGTACGGCAACACGGGGGTTGTCTGTACGGGATGTTTACTCAGAGGTAATGTGGACGTGGTAAACATGAAGGATAGCGTAGTCTTATGGAATGTAAGGTTCCGCTTTATAGGGCGTAGGGGAACAACTCAGAGGTGATGTGGACGTGGTTGTTCTTCTACTGGAGGATGCCACGGAACAGCTGGGTTCCGGAAGCGCATGAGTTTGTGGAAAGGGATTGTATGTGAGCCTTGATGATTAGGTCCATAAATCCTCTTATGGAAGCACATGTCTGAAAGATGTCAAGAGTAGTACTTCTTCAGGAATTTGCCATTGATGGGCATCATAAACAAGTCCCCATTGGGTTTGGCGAGGCGGTAAGCACCGTTTGAGTATACCGTCTCTATGATGAAAGGTCCTTCCCACTTGGGCTCAAACTTTCCTGGTATCTTGTGGGTTAACACCATCGGCCTCCTGACTGCCAGAACCAGGTCGCCCACTTGGAAAGTCCTCTGTTTGACTTTCTTATTAAAAGCATGTGATATACGGGCTTGGTAGAGTTCGATGCGTTGTTGAGCTAGGAGACGTTTCTCGTCAAGTGCTTCCAACTCCCGCAGACGACGACGTTGATTGTCTTCTTCTGTGAGTTTGTTTGTGATGGCTACACGGAGTGAGGGTATCTAGATCTCGAGAGGCAGTACCGCTTCACTCTCGTAGACCAAAGAGAATGGTGTGTTGCCTGTTGGAGTCCGTACCGTTGTGTGATAGGTCCAAAGGCATTCGCCAAGGTTTTCGTCCCAGTCGCGTTTATTGGATGACACGACCTTTTTGAGTAGCCTGACGATAGTCTTGTTGAATGCCTCGGCCAATCCGTTTGCTGCCGGATTGTAAGCGGTTGAGGCCACGTTTTGGATACGATTCTTGTCACAGAACCTACAGAAAATGTGGCTGATGAACTGAGGACCATTGTCATGGATGATCCGCCGGGGTACTCCGAAGCGGTAGATGATATGGTGTTTGATAAAGCTGATTACCCTGGAGCTTTTTACTTCTGCCAGTGGGACAGCTTCTGCCCATTTAGAGAAGTAATCAGTAATGGCCAGGATGAAGCGGTATCTCCTCGATGAAGGAGGGGTAATTGGCCCTACAATGTCCATACCCCAGGCTTCAAAGGTCCAGGAGACGACTGTAGGATGTAGAGGTTCTGACGGTGTGTGAATGAAGTCTGCGTGAAGCTGGCACGCATGGCACTTCTTAGCGTAGTCGACGGCGTCAGCGGCTATGGTTGGCCAGTAGTAGCCCATGCATCGCAGTCGGTCCTGCAGCTTAGGCCCAGGTTGATGAGCCCCACAAGTGCCGTCATGAGCTTCTCGAAGGGCTTCGACTGCTTCTTCGTTGGACAAACATCGAAGGAGAAGTCCATCGTAGGAGCGTCGGCACAGCATTTTAGTGGCTGTATCGTAGTAGAATCGAAGAGAGCATCTTCTGACTGAGACGGCTTTTTTCGGGTCTTCTGGGAGAATTCCGTAGACAGCGAAGTCGATGAACGAAAACCTCCAGTCTCGGACATTAACACCAGTATTTGTCGACATGGCGTGGGCCATGTGTGGGCATAGGTTGTTTTTAGGACAGACCAAGTCTCTTCCGACTACCGTGACATAGTGCTGAGTCCCGAGGGGTGCTGCCAATGAGGCCGCGAGGCCAGCCAAAGCATCGGCCTCCAAGTTTTGTAGACGGGGTACATGTTCGATGAAGAACCCAGTAAAGGTTGAAATGATGTTCAATGCAACTTCATGGTAAGGGATCAGATCTTCATGACGAACTTCGTATTGCCCTCTGATCTGGTTTACGACGAGTTTGGAATCGCCGTAGGCCTCCAGATGATCCACCCCCAGTTGTTGTGCCAGCTGGAGTCCCATAATGAGCGCATTGTACTCGACGACATTGTTGGAGCATGGCTTCGAGAGGGATTAAGCACGCTGGATGACCAGCTGATCGGGGGAGACTAAGACTACCCCCACTCCTGCGATGATTTGGCCTTTGGGGCCTGTTCTTGAAGCGCCATCGAAAAACATCCGCCAGACGGAGTTTTCTTCGGTGACGTTGGATTCTTGGACCTCATCCGGGATGTCTTCATAGAGTCTTGAAGATTCTGGGATGGGGTGTACAGCTAAAAAGTCGGCGAGGGCCTGACCCTTAACAGCTTTTTGTGGAACAAACACCATGTTATACGGTGTTAGCAGGATCGCCCATGTAGCTAGCCGGGAGTTCAATGATCCTGGCTTCGTCATGAGGACTCTGAGTGGATTAACTCGGGAGATGACATGTATTGTCTGGCCCGAGACATAATGACGATTCTTCTGGATGGCGAACACCAAAGCCAAGCACTCCTTCTCTATGGGGTTGTACCGGTGTTCGGCCCCGATGAGTATTCGACTGAGGTAGTAGATTGCTTGCTCGTAGCCTGCATCGCTGTTTTGAGCCAGCAGAGCACCGAGGGAATGATCCATGGCACGGACATAGAGGAGAAATGGTTTGCCATCGATAGGTGCCACCAGGACTGGCGGGCTTGTCAGGTAAGCTTTTATGTCGTCGAAAGCCTTTTGGCACTCCTCTGTCCAGACATAAGAGACTCCCTTCTTCATGAGCTGAGTAAAGGGTTGACATTTGCCGAAAAGGTTTGCTATGAACCTCCGGATGTATGTCAGACGTCCCTGTAGGCCCCGAAGTTCTCGAAGGTTCTTCGGAGGGTCCATGTTGAGGATGGCTTTAGTCTTCTCGGGATCAACATGAATGCCTTTTGCCGTGATGACGAAGCCCAAGAACTTTCCGCTAGAAACCCCTAGGAAGGATTTAGCGGGATTCATCTTTAGTTGATGTGCTCGTATGAGATCGAAGACTGTCTTCAGGTCCTGTAGGTGATCCCCTTTGAGTCGGCTCTTGACTGCGATGTCGTCAACATAGCACTCGACTGTCTTGCGAAGATGTGGACGGAAAATGGTGCTCATAGCTCGTTGGTATGTCGTGCCGGCGTTCTTCAAGCCGCAGGGCATCACTGTGTAGCAGAAAATACCCTTCGGAGTCCTGAATGACGTGTGTTTTGCGTCATCGGAGAACATCTTGATTTGATTGTAGCCTGAATATCCGTCCATGAAAGACATGCATTCAAAGCCACATGTGTTGTCGATCATCACATCGGTGATTGGAAGCGAAAATTCGTCCTTCGGGCAAGCCGAGTTGAGATCCCTGAAGTCGATACAGACTCGTATCTTCCCATTCTTCTTAGTGACGGGGACGATATTGGCTATCCAATCTAGGTGTTGTTCCTCACGGATGATGCCGCTAGTCAAGAGTTTGTCCACCTCCTGATCGATGGCGTTCATGATGTCCGGGCAGAAGCGTCGATGTTGTTGTTTGACAGGCTTGGCATCAGGTAAAATGTTCAGCCTATTCATAGCGATCTGAGGATCGAGTCCCGGCATATCTTCGTAGCTCCAGGCGAAGACGTCGATATACTCTTTGGCCAGCTGGATTAAAGATTTTCGGTCTCCTCCTTTTAGGCTTTTGCTGACGAAGATGGGTTTGGAGGAAGATCCATCCCCACGGTCGATCTGCTCGACTTCGTCTTCGGTGGGAGGTTCACGTAATTCAAAACGAGACTCCCATTGTTCCCCTAGGCATTGAGCCCAGGGTTATTCTTCGAAGGGTTCTGGCGCTTGGTCTTCGCCTTCATCTTCTTGAGGTTATGCTGATATTATGTTAGCTGACAGCACTTTCCTGAAGACTGGTCCGATGCTAGTATCGGAATCCCAAGTTGACGCTTCGGACGAGTGAGAATGTTCTACTTTCTCTGCGTCCGAAATCTCTGGAGTTGATGGCGGCGTGACATACCCTACCCCCCGTCGAGTCCGATTGTA
The DNA here is from genome assembly GCA_029216955.1 of Iris pallida. Lineage (NCBI taxonomy): Eukaryota > Viridiplantae > Streptophyta > Magnoliopsida > Asparagales > Iridaceae > Iris > Iris pallida. Next base: position 3,912,964 of record JANAVB010029820.1, on the reverse strand, counting down.
GTAGTCCTGCGGCTTTCCTTTAGGTGTTGGAAGCCGGAGAGGGAGACGTCGACCCTTGCCGTAGTTCAGGCCTTTGTTGCTTTTTAGGTCGTAGCCCATCTTTTGGATGATGTGCTTTGCCCTATCCGTGTACCGATAGACTTGTATTCTGCCGGTATCTGGTTCTGGCTCGAGTGGCGGGAGGTCTTGATGACGTTCGACTTTGCCAAAGATGATGGATTCTTCGTCTCGACTTCGTGGAGGGACTATGTAACAGACTCCTTGAGACGGGACTACTCGATTTACATGGTGGACGGTCGTTATTTGTGTTTGCAACGACCGTAGAGCGTTATCTAATGTATACATGGCATTCCAATGTGGAAGACAAGAATAATTAAAAGATACTCTATTATTGATGAAATACGAGATTTTATCCCATGGGATTACATTGTCTAAGGAAGGTGCATCTACATCAGCGGAGATGTATTCGTCTAGTTCCTCATCTGTAAGTACTGGGGTTGGATCAGGAGAGTCCACTATAGCTTTGATTTTGGGGTCCGAGAGGGTTATGTGAGCCTTCTCGAGTATCTTGAATGGTTGCGGCGGCTTGCCCTTAAGACGCACCTTCAGAGGAGCCTCAACTGCGTCTCCGGTGATTGGTGCCTTCCCCTGTAATTTGCAACAAGGGGAGCCAATGTTTGAGGTGGCTTTCCCTTGAGACGTATCTTCAGAGGAGCTTCAGGAGTTGGTGCTTTTCCTGGTAGCTTGATGCTCATTGGAGGCACCTTCTGAGGCGGTTTACCCTTGAGTCGGATCTTCAAAGGTGCATCGGGAGTCATCTCAGGCTCCATGTCCGGCTCTGCTGCTGTTTCTGCCTCGTCATCAGCATCATTGGTTTCTTCCTCGTCAGGTGACTTGTACAAGTCAGAATTGGTGAAGTAGGCTTCAATCCCTTTGAAAGGGTCGATGTTTGCGAACTCCGTCCGGATGACACCGTTGGTGGATACGTACTTCATGCATTGGTAGAGCGTGGATGGCACTGCCATGTACTCATGCAGCCACGGTCGACCGAGCAGGATGTTGTAGTTGACCTCGGCATCCATAACGTAACAGGTCACCTCAGTTCTGAGATTACCGATGTGACACTTCAGCCGAATTTTGCCCAGCGGCTCGCTTTTACTAGCGTTGAAGCCACTGATTGTTGTGTTGGAGGGCGCCAGCCGGTACATTAGGATCCCCAGTATTGAGAGTAGCGCCTTCGGAATGATGCTGAGGGAAGACCCCGGATCGATCTGAATCCGGTTCACCTTAACCGAACCGACATACCCTGTGTAGTACAGCGGCTGGTTATGTCGGTGGTGCTTGAGCAGCATGTCTTGTTGGATGAAAGTTATGTTTGGGATAACTTCATCCGCACAATGATAGTGCGCACAGGTAGTTGAAAGATCTTCAGGCTGCTTGACCTGACTGAGGAAGGATTCAGCATCCTTCAGAGCTTCACAGAGAGCTTCTCGGGAGTCTTTGGAAAGACGCAGGAGCTCAAACAGAGATAGACGGGCAGCAGTACTGGCCAGTTGTGTCAGTATGTCGAAGTTGTGGGGCTTGGCTATCCCTGAAGCATTCTCCTTTCGTAGAGGTCTGTCGAAATGAGCCTCCACATGCTTCTGCTTATTGGCTGCTGAGGGCTTAGATGGACCCTCCTCCTGGGCAGCAGGGATGGTACAAGGAGGCACCACCTCGACGGCAGCTTCGTCGAGTTGGACGTTCAGTTGTGAACGCGTCTGCACAGAAAATGCCTCTTCCGTTGAAGAAGAGACCGTACGGCAAGACTTGATCTTCCTGTCTTTGGATTTGGGGGTAGGGCGTACCTCCGGCTGAGTCACCTCGGAGACAAGGTCGGGGTGAACCCATAGGATCTCCCCTCGAGATGTGGTGAGTGGGATGAGTCCACTCATATTGTCATGGGTAGGTGGTAAGTTAACCACCTCCATTGTTGCCTTAGGAATGGGGACGACGCCATCTTGTGTGGTAGTTGGCGGCAAGGTGCCGAACTGGAGTGATACCACGTTGGCAGACGTCGTCTTCTCCTCGTAGTTGATGGAGATTACATCCGTATTGATCATGTGCTGGATGTAATTCTTGAGGACATAGCAGTCCTTGGTTGGGTGTCCGACAAACCGATAGTAGTGACAGTACCTTGGGCTGTCCACTTTCCCAACCTCGTCGGGATGCTTCGGGTCCGGAAGCTTGATCTTGTCACCCTGCTTCAGTATCTCAAAGAGTTGCAGAGTGTCTTCGTCATTGAACAAATAAACTTCCTTCGGCCTTGGCGTGAGTGGAGGCTTCTGAGTAGGTGCTGACGCACCTTTTGAGGCATTGATAGTCAATGCCTGTTTCCTCTTTGTCTCTCGTCCGGGGTTGTTGGCTGCAGACCGCTTCCCCTTGTCCTCGAAGGCAGGGAAACTGACTCCCAGAAGACGAGCATTGGCCGCCTTCTTCTCTGCGACTTCTGCTTCAATGATCAAGGAACTCCAGTCGGGAGGGGGAGTAGAGTTAAGCCAGAGTTTGACTGCAGGCAGCATGTTCATGCTGCAGGAGAAGAGAAGTGCATGTTCTGGCATGCCCGGGGGTAGTCTGAAGCAGGCCTGTCGGAAGCGTTCGATGAACACTCGAACCGTTTCCTTCTCCTTCTGGTGTATTTCTATAAGGGACGCCATTGTCATGTCCTTTCTGCCGTCGTAGAAACGGTCGAGAAAGAGGCGCGTCAGGTCGTCGAAGGAGGATATCGAATTGTCGGGGAGGCTGCAGTACCAATCGTACGCCACTCCCTTCAATGCTCCGACAAATATGCTAGTGAGGAGCGCGTCCTCCTTCGGGAGATGTCCCGTTTGGGACTGGAAGTACGTCAGGTAGCGACGTGGAGAGTCCTTCCCATCGTACGGCGTCAGTGTTTGTGGTTTATACTTTGGAGGATAAACCACCTTGTTCCACTCGAGGGGATAAGGTTGGGGGATGCCCATCTTCTGGCGCTCATCTTTCCTCGTCTTGGACTCAAAGCGTTCCCGCAAGTCCCTAATCATCTTGACCACGTCTTCTGTGGAGCTGGGAGTCGGGAAAGGTGGTACCACCTGGAGTTGAGCGTTTGAGGGCTCCGACGTCTGAGGTGCCTCGCGGCGATCCGTGTCCGAGGATACCCATTGAAGGGGTACACTTGATTCTCCATTAGCCCCTGGGTCGGGACCGGTAGAAGGTGCCCTGGTCAGAGCTGATCGTATCTCAAATACTGCTTGAGTTAGTATTTGCATGGAAGTAGAGAGGGTTTTGAGTCCTCCCTCCAGGGTATCTATGTGCTGGACGAGGTCCATTGGCGGCGCATCAGACTCGACATCAGCCTCAGTCACATTTACTGTCATGACACGGCCGGGAGTGGATGGATGGGTTGAGGCTTCACTCTCGGCCTCACTTTCTTGTAGGGGAGTTGCCTCTCCTGGAGCCTCGTCTTGGCCACCCCCAGCTATGTTCGGGTGAACATTCACCACGGGCACATCTGCAAGGGCCTGATTATCCTCAGCTCCATCTTGAAGGGCCTCTTCGTCTCCGGAACTCGGGTCCGCAGATGCTAGACTACTCCCAGCTATGTTCTGGGGGATATCCTCATCTTGAGGGTCTTCTAGGAGGCTGACTTCGCCTCGAGGATGAAGATGCGCCTCAGCTGTGCTTTGGATACCTTCGTCTTTGGAAGAAGGCTCGACAAGGGTCTGACTATCCCCAGCCTCCTCCAAGATCTTCTTCCTTCTCCGAGTGCCTTCGAACACTCTGGAGGACGAGACAGCTGCCTTGGTCTTCCTCGGCTGGCTTTTGGATGAGGACGAGGAATTGCCAGTCGTCTTTCGAACTGACGATGAGTTGGAGATCACGTTACACGAGGCAACCCTAGGTTCTTCTTCTGTTGACCCCTTCTTCCCGAGACGACGTCGGAGGGGTGTTGATGATTGCAGCCGCTGGAACACCGACTACCTTGGTGGGACTGCCGTTTTACAACAGCAGTTGATGGTGACAACAGCACAAGTGTGCCCCGTGAGGGGCGCATCGTGCTTGTCAATCGACTCTCCTGATCGGCGCTTGTGAGTGATCACGTTGCGCAGATCGTTGGAGGAGAGTGCCACCTTCACACCCCCTTCAGGCGCATGGCATGGCCAAGCGCTGGGTGGTCGGGTGAGTGCTGCGCCCCCTGATCTAATACCAAACAGGCATCCCGATCAGTAGTTGGGGAACCACAACATCTGAAGTTATTTGAACAGACCTCAGACGCACAACCAGAGGAGGCACGGGAGTTCAAGACCATTGAGTTTGCCTCACTCAACTTGGTTGTGCACGCAATAGATGCGCCCAAGCGAGACGAGGACTTTGAAGGTCGACTCGTTTCTGGCGCAGAAGCACCTGAGTCGACCTTGTACAGCTTACCATCAGCAGCGTGCATGATTGTGAGCGCATGCTTCTGGCTCGCTGCTGGCATAGCACGTTTGTGGCGCATGGCCCGTGCTGCCCTGGACTTCTTCGTACCAGCCCGCTGGGGCGCATAGTACTCAGAATCCAAATTCTCCTCGCCATTACAGCGAGTGAGTCTGTCAAAGACAGAAACCTTCTGTGGCGCATCAGAGGTGATGCACGGGGCATTGGCTGTGCCCCTGCTCCGTCGACGCATCTTTCTCGCCTGAGAGGGAGATGGCTGGGGAATGTGGTTAGCCGCACGTTTCCCCGAGAGATGCGCTGCACCAGCGGGCGCATCTTGGTTGCTGAGGACGTCAGCAGGAAGGGAAGGCTGGATCGGCGCATCCCCTTCGGTGGTGGTGCCCGAGGCGACGACCTTGGGCACCCAGACTCGACGGGTCTTCTTCGGCTTCGGCAGCCGCTTCGAAGGACTCGCACTGCCTTCAGAGATGAACTCCTCATACGCCTGTTGATTGAGGCGTACAACCAGCGTCTTGTGGGAGGAGCCCACCTTCACGTCGTCGGCTTGCGACACAGCTTTCTCGGTGGAGGAGAAAGAGGTCCCCGGCAAAGTCGCCAGCTTGTTTTTCATTAAAATTGTATTATTACAAATTTCAATAAAAACAGAACAGTGTTACAATATAGAACTTTAGACGTAGTCCTAGGAGTACACTTTTGTTTATCTGGGTCCCTTGTGCCGATGGAGTAAGTGGTAATGCGTTGACTCCGTTGACGAGCTGACGACGGTTATCGATTCTCTGAAGGTTTGGATTACACTGGGTGTTGGAGCTTGCTGAGAGGAGGAAGACGTTGAGTGTCTGTATCTGCCTCTCTGGTGGTGCAAAGTCTCTGTGTTCGTTGTATATTCTGTGCGTGGGTGAGAAGGAAATGATCCTTCTATTTATAGTTTTGCAGGCTGGCTGCTCATGCACGTATGTAGGATACGCTTGTACACGGGGGCGCCACATGGTGATTGCTGATGGAGGCGCATGGACGATGCGCCCTGATCGAGGGGTAGACTTCTTCATGTTGCCGTTGTGAGTCGGCACGTAGCAAAAGAGAAGATCTTTCTGTTACTGAGATCTTGGGTGAATCGAGTCAAAGGACACGTGTCATCGGCCCATGGCTCGAAGATCTCGGATTTGGTGGGGGAGATGATCTGATAGGATGCGCCTAGGATTGGGCGTATGAGGAGACTTTGGCTCATAACCTTTAGGAGTCACGAACCATTCTGGGCGTATGGCTTTTGAGGCGCATGCAGGCGACTTTCTTTCTGTCTCTTGGGATCAGAGAGCAGTCTGGGGCGTATGGCTTTTGAGGCAGATGCAGAGCTTCAAATGGAGACTTTTCTTCTGTCTTTTTAGGGATCAGTGAAAAGTTTGAGGCGCATGGCTTTCGAGGCGTATGCGGATGGTCGGGTGGCCACGTGTCAGTAGACGTCGGAGGGAGGTGTAATGATGATGCTGACGTTGCCGATGCTTCGTCTTCTGAAAAAGCTGTCAACTGTTCAGACTTTGGGAGGTGTGCTGCCAACTCTGTCAGTTCAGCATTTAATGTTTGTAACATTCGATGGACAACCGAGTGGGCGCATCGATTGGTGTTCCACTAGGCATATGGGGGGCGCATGGGGGCGCATCCCCTGTGATGCGCTTGGTACTGAAAGGCGCATCTGTGTGATACGCTTGATGCTGAGAGGGCGCATCTACGTGATGCGTTATCTGGCCGGCGCATCCGACACGTCTTTATTGATGCGGCTGTTATGTTCTTCGAGTGCCTTAAATAGCCATTTGGCTGAATTCGAGGCATCCGGTTCATCCATTTAATGCAAATTCATTGTATGAAATTCGGAAAGCCATCTACTTGGCGCGTGGGTTTGATTTGCCCGACCTATAAATAGTAGCATAGAGAGAGGGTTTGCTTCCCGTTCTCTCACGTACTTTCAACATGAACTTGTTTCCTCGGATGCATTCTGTTGACGAAATGCTCCCAAGGGTGAAGATGCGACGCCATGTCTTCGTTGATGCACTTGAAGGTGACTGTTATATCCAAAAGACGGAGTCGAGGGCTTCCGAGGCAGGCGAAAGGTGCCTGTTGCATCCAAAGATAGGGATGCTCGGACCTCGTTTTCGTTACTCCGGAAGAGCCGTAGATCGGAATGGCGGTGCTAGGCTCTTTCTTCCTTCAAAGTGGGCGTTGCCCACTCTGGTTGTGTTGAAAGCTGCTCCTTTAGCCGTGGTTTCGATCAAGGTCTTCCTTCGCCTTTGGAGGCTCTTTCGAAGCCTCATCTGGCCACAGATTTGCAGTGCTCTTCTCTTCCTTGGTTCCAGCCAGAGGGTTAAATGCTTCACTAGTCGAAGCATTTATCAGGTGAGCCTGGCTGGAAGAGTGCCACATAACTGGGCTGCTGAAGGGATGCACATAACTGGGGATGCACATAACTGAGCTGCTGAAAGGATGCGCCCTGCTGAGTGCACTTGGTGGAATGCGCCTGGTTGAGGGCGCATGGTGGTTGCTGCGCCTGACTGGAGGCGCATGGTGGTTGTTGCGCCTAACTGGAGGCGCATGGTGGTTGCTGACTATAGACTTAGGGTCTTTTTCTTGTAGAAATTCTCCTTTGTACCACCTTTTCTAGACATGTAATAGACTTTTATATATAATAAAAAAGTCCTCTTTCAAATGTCTATATTTGTTGGTTTTGCTATGAAGTATTTGTCCGAGCTCTGGCGCATGTAGTGTCTGGCGCATAGGATTTCCGGTTCTGAAATTCCTTGCTTCTACAACCTTGTGGACATATCTTCACATGCTGAAGGCAAAAGGACGGTCACTATGACAGGTAGTGTAACGCTCCAGTCCCAAAATACTTAGGACTAAGTACATAGACATGCCAGCTGTATATATATGAAATATACTCCAATATGTGGAACTCTCATATATATATACATAAGCTGTGAAATACAGTAAACCATCATAACTAAATCTCATCCAAAATAAGAGAATAAATATATGATAAAAATTAACACTGAATTTGTTATTTATACAAATGTTGGGCGGAGACAGATCCACTACCAACCATTTAAATGAGAAGAAAAGTACAAAAAATGATGGATAAAAATGGTAAGGGAAGATCGCAGTCCTCCTCGATGTAGAAGGAATGGCCACGATCTTGGCTAGAGCACCTGCGAAGCATCATGAAAAGCACACAACTGAAGAGATCACCAGGTCCTCAGAAGGACGTAACAAGATACAAGAAAAATATGCCATAACAAATTGAATATATATAATATGTCACAAGCCACAAGTAAAGTAAAATAGTCTCAATCGTAACAAGATCCAATATCTCATCATCAAAATAGTGGACTATCCCTACAACCAAACAAGGACAAGGGGTAGCACACTTTTCCGCGATGCGATATTATCCCATGCTACTAATGGAACGGGACGACATGACATTGACTAGGGTTACCTAACCATTCTAATGTGTTTATGCAGTTAAGAACAAACTATCACTCTCAGTTTTTGTTATACGTATTTCCAGTGTAAGTATGTGGATTTCGACCCGTATAATATTTATAGTATTTCCGTATTTCTTTATGGCTTGCTTTGATGTATCTTGACTAGGGTTGACCTTGGGTTGGGTTGGTCCAACTTGACTTGCTTTGGATGGCTTAGTTTGGATTATTTTGATGGTTGTTTCAACATGTTGAACCAATCCCTCTCTTTCTAAACCCCTAGCTACTTTTTCATTCTTCCTTTACTCTTCATTACTTCTTCTTCCTCCTCACAACTCTCTCCACCTACCAAAAAATCCTAGGCAAGTGCAACTTGCTTCACGGAGAAACCTAATTCTATTTGTTTCATTGTCTTTCTTACATGATTCTATGTCACTTTAGAACTTGGCATTTTTTAATTTTGTGGATATTTTATTGTAGATCTAAGTTTGTGCCATTTTTGGTTTTCTTGGGTTTTGATCTATCAAACTTACTTTTTTTGAAAACTAAATGTTCTATGTGGTAGAGAATTTGATTCTATGCAATTTTGCCCTTTGAAAAGTTTGATTTTGACTTATTTTAAGAAATTTATGGCCAAAGCAAGTTTTGGATATCTTCTATGTTCATCTGTCATAGTTCTGGCAGGAACGATGAATAGTGCCAGTCTGCATGGCTGCATAGTATCGCATAGTGCCTGTCCGTATAGCTGCATAGTATCGCATAGTGCCAGTCCGCATGGCTGCATAGTGCCGCATAGTGCCAGTCCGCATGGCTGTATAGTGTCGTATAGTGCATGTCTGCATGGCTGCATAGTGCTTGTCCGCATGGCTGCATAGTGTTGCATAGTGTCTGTCTGCATGGCTGCATAGTGCCGCATAGTGCATGTCTGTATGGGTGTATAGTGCCGCATAGTGCATGTCTACATGGCTGTATAGTGCCTGTCTGCATGGCTGTATAGTACCGCATAGTGCTTGTCCGCATGGCTGCATAGTGCCGCAAAGTACCTGTCCACATGGCTGCATAGTGCCGCATAGAGCCAGTCCGCATGGCTGTATAGTGGCACATAGTTCCAGTCCGCATGGCTGTATAGTACCGCATAGTGCCAGTCCGCATAGCTGCATAGTAACTGGCTGCATAGTGTCGCATAGTATCGTATAGTGCCTATTTGGGCTGTTTTGGGTATTTTATGTCCTATTTGGCTGAATTATGGCCATAATTTCTTCCAACTTCCAATATAAAAATTGTAGATCTTTTTCTTGGCTTCAAGAATATGTTACTAGCTATTTTATGCAAGTTTCTCTCATTCATGATAATGTAAGGATAAAACATAATAGTGGTCTGTTAAGGCGCACTCTCAACAAGTAACAAGTAACTTGACATGATAATTCTTGATAGTGATCCGTCATGGTGCACTCTTGACAAGTAACATGACATGATAGTGGCCCATTGTGGCGCACTCTTGACAAGCAACCTTGGTATGATAATATATGATAGTGGTCCATCGTGGCGCACTCTTGATAAGTAAACCTAACATGATAATCATGATATATTGTTGTGACGGCTACCTTGACTTGCTAAGTAACTCTTGTCTTGACACCGTGGGTGTTTGTGCTTGTACAAGCTACATGTCTCATCTTGCATCATGTCTAGGACATGAATTTCTGGTTACCACGGTCAGGGATTCATACTGAATCTGACTAGGATAATGACTAGATTGATCAAGTAGTTCATGAATAGATTTCTCGGCTATAGACAGTCCCATTATCTGGACGCTTTAATTAGACTTGTAGTCTGTCGTCGAATAGGGCACATTTTTAACACACTGTCATGTGTTGCACCCCCAAGTCACATAATCCAACTCTCTCAACTTGCTACTGGATAACCTGGATTAAGTCTGCAGGGCTTGTTGTTGGAATATCTCAATGCATCTTGTTAGTAACTAGGCTTGTGATAACCCTAGTTAGTTAAAGTATCAATCCGTACTCATTGCTTGGCCGTGATTGATGGATGGAGTCTAGTCTAGTCTTTCCTAGACAAGGCCAGTACATGGTTACTTCAGCCCGTTACTGTTATGCTTTACTTATTCGATAATTGGTTAGAAACTAAGTTCTGTTCAGGTGAAGGGTTACAACCCCGGTCCTTATTTGGTTTACGGGTTGTAACTTGGTTACTTGAATAGTTCCTTAGTTATCTTACCATTTATCATCCTGATTTCCTTAACCTATGTCTTTCATTATCAATTATGTCTTTATGTACTAATATGCTGGTTTTAGTTTTTAAGTGAAGCCTCCCATGTGGCACTTGCTATTTCTGAGGTCTGACCCAGCTGGTTTTGTATAGCCAGATTTCGGAGTAGCTTCCGAGAATCTTCCACCCTTCCAGCCAGATGGTGAACACTAGAAGAAATCCCGACAACGAGTGGGTTTATTTTGCTCTCCCACTCTAATTGTAAAATTATTCTTTTGAGGCGTTTAGCCGCCGAGCAAGTTTTAGCTCGTGTTAAATTTACATTCATGTCTGCCTAAGTGTTGTAACATGATTGACAAATCCTAGGGTTGATCATGTATGACTTAAACTCTTGCTAGTCTTCGCATTTTATATGACTAGCTTCATGATCATCTGAATATATAATGTTTGGGACGCCTTACTTTGTATGTCTGATGATCTTCCATCTTTTTACATTTACTTGCTTGCTTAAGATTGAGAAACTAGGCTTGTTCTTGACCCTAAAAGACTAATGGCTCGTAGTAAACCCTCATGCATCTAGACAACCATGACCGTATTGTGAGATGGGATTCACTTCAATGTACGTAGCTGGCTGTGTCTGTCCCCCGCTCTCCAGTATTCTGGTTCTGGGGCGTGACACAGTTTAAGTGGTGGCCCATGTAGGTCTTGTAATTCAAGATGTGTGGAGGTTTTACCGAATAAATATCTCAATCAGCACTCGCCCTTGATCTCTACTCGTGTCTTATAATCTTTCTGAAATCTTAACCTGATCATATGCTTATATCCTCGATCTATCTTGGTCCTTCCTTATTGTTTTCCATGTCAGTTCTTCAGTGGCATTGTTCCTGGTCCTGCCAATCAGCCTAGCGGAGCACCTCCTGTGAACCAGCAACAACCTGGGGACCAAGCCCAGCACTCAGGAGTAGCCTCCAGAGTTATACTTTTCGGGAGTCAAGAGCCACCGGTTCAGCCAGTCCAGCCTGCATAGCCTGACAATGGAACCCTGGTGGGACTCATCCGAGAATTGCCTGCGTCACAAGATCGTCGGGGCGATGTCCTGCACCAAACAATACAAGATGCTACGGGCACAGTTGGATATCAAGGGAACAATACAGCCAACAACTTCAAGCGCCTGAACCCTCCGTTCTTTAACGAAACTGAAGATGCTATTGCTGCTGATGCATGGCTTCAGGACACAGAGGTTATCCTGGAAGCAGCTAGGATTCCTGAGGATAAGAAAGTGGCCGTGTGCGCCTGCAATTATTGGACTTAGCCCGCACCTGGTGGGCGATGCTAGCAGTGGGTTTGGCGACGTCTGTCTTATGGGCGGTATTCAGCGACAAGTTCCAGATGAAGTACTTCGACGCAGTAGCTCACTATGATCTGCAGACGAGATTCATTAATCTCATGCAGATGGGAAGGACGGTCGATGGATATGCGGTCGAGTTTTCTAGACTTAGTCGGTTTGCTCCCACCTTGGTGGCAACCGAATTGGATCGAGCCCAGCAATTCCAGCAGGGGCTCCACCTAGAGATTATTATATCAGAGGAGCAGTTTGAGCACCAGACGTTTGATGTCATCTTGCGAGTAGCAAAAAGGCATGAGTATACTTCTCAGAGGATAGTAGATCGAGCCGGAGGGAGGAAGAGATCTCATGGACAGATATCCCAGTCATCAGTACCAGCTCTGGCAGCTAGGGCATTGACCATTAGAGTTCCTAGGAGGGCGACCCCAATTTCGTCGGTTCAGCACTCGGCACCGACGTATCCTCAGCAACAGAAGCAGAAGCAGTCTTCCGCAATGGGCTGTACTCATTGTGGAAAGCCAGGACATATAGTATCAGAGTATCGCAGAGCACAGAGATTATGCTTAACTTGTGGGGCACCGGACCACAAGATAGGGTCCTGTCCGAGTAGAGCCAGTTCATCGTCATCAAACCTAACCAGTCCATCGGTTAGGGTTCCATCACCAGTACAATAGCATTACCAGCCTCCGAGGTCATTGCCGCCTCAGGCTCAGCAGTATGCCCAAGCTCAGAATCAGAACAGGCAGAGAGGTCACCAGCAGAGGGGACCAGCACCAACAGGACAAGGTCGGGCTATGGCTCTAACGGTAGAAGAAGAATTGGCATCAGGTGAGGTGGTAGCAGGTACCATTCTCGTCAACTCTTTTCCAGCATCAGTATTATTTGATTCAGGTGCATCGTATTCATTTATGTCTGTACGATTCGCAACACAGATAGGACTGAAGCCCGAGTCATTATCAGTAAGGCTCAATATACTTACTGGTAACGGTCTTGTGGGAGTAGATAGAGTCTATTCCTCGTGTCGAATCATAGTTAGCGGTAGAGAGTTATTCGCTAGATTGATAAAATTTCTGATGGCCGACTATGATGTGTAGGGGTGTAAACGGGTCGGACGGACACGGACAGTCCACTGTCCGTGTTCGGTCCGAAAATAAAAATGAGTTCGGACGGACACGGACAGTCCACTGTTCGAATTCGGGCCGGACGGACACGGACAACCACTGTTCGTTAATTCAATCGGACGGTCCGCGGACAAATTATATATATTATCAAAAGCTATTATTTTATCAAGATTACTTGATAGTTGCTAAAAAAATCAAGTTGAAAGAAAATATAATGGAAGGTTATAGAATACAACAAACAATGGTAAAAGGTTAATGAAAATCGAGATCGAACAATAACAAATTGATGCAAAACCAAAATGATATGACATAATTGATGCAAAACCAAAAGGAGTTTCCACTATCGGACGGTCCGCGGACAAATTCGGACCGGACATGGATATGACCGTGTCCGTGTCCGATTTTTAAACGGACCAAAAAATATGTCCAAGTTTTGTTCGTTAATCAATCGGACGGCCCGCGGTCGAACCATTTATCGAGACGGACACATACGGACAACGGACTAGTTTGTCCATTTTACACCCCTAATGATGTGGTCCTAGAAATAGATTGGTTGAAGGATCAATAAACAAGAATAGACTGCCATATTGGCAGGATTATTTTTGGTGTTCCAGGCGAACCGGAGTTTTTATTTTCCAGAGGCGAAGTAGAACCTTCTCCCCCAGTCTTGCAGATGGCAGTAACAGTAGCAGTAGCAGTTTGGTTTCCCAGAGTAGTAGAAGAGTTTTCTGATGTATTTTTCGAAAAGCTTCCAAGCATGCCCCAGAGAGAGAGATAGAGTTCACCATTGATTTGCTTCCAGGGACGATACCGGTGTCAGAGAGAGTCTACAGAATGACGTCTTCAGAGTTAGAGATCTTGTACAAGATGATTGAATAACTCAGAACCAAGGGATTCATTCGTGCTAGTGGATCACCTTGGGGAGCCCCGATACTTCTTGTGAAAAAAAAGGATAATTCATCAAGATTATGCGTTGATTATCGTACATTGAACTCTGTAACCACTACAACAGATATGGGATATGATAGCGTACGAGGAACGATGTAGAATGCCTATTATAGCGTATTCGGTCCGCTATAAATGCCCCCGCTATAATTACCCCATGTACAAGAACGCTATAAAGTTATAGCGTTCATAAACGCTATTCATGGATTATAGCGATCGATGGCGCTATAGACAGGTTATAGCATTTATGAACGCTATACAAGACTTATAGCATATAAGAACACTATAAGACAGTAATAGCATTCATGAACGCTATTTAGTTATTATAGCGTCCATGAACGCTATAGATTTGTTATAGCAGCGACAAATGCTATAGCGTTACATAGCATTTACGAACGCTATAGTTTCATAATAACGTTTGAATAGCTTTTCGATGCAAATTGTTTTTATAGCGTATCTTTCGCGCTATTATATATACACCAATATCATGTCAGAATGCTATTGCAGAGTGCATTAGTGTAAAGAAACAATTTACATCAGAATAGTATTGCAGCACATCAAAATAGCATTGCAGATATATAGAATGCCATATATATCTATTGCATATATACACAGAATGCGGGTATTCAAAAATTTAAATGCTTCTCGACGAATCAATCACAGAATGAATTTCGAACACAAGTAAATTCATTAATTTCACTGTCAAGAATATTCAAAATCTTTTATAATTTCTCCAAACTTAAACATTAACAGCGTAGTCAGCGTTTAATTATTTTCATACATATATCCAAAATGTTGCATATCCAAAATTTAGCTCGAACCCTTCGAGCCTATCCACAACCAAAGCTCCTCAGAAATCCTCTTACTTCATCGATCCAACCTACACAAATATAGGGGAAAAACATTAGTGTTCCTGGTTAATAAACCAAACAACTGGAATCAACCAAACAACTGGAATTTATGAGTTGTCTATCAATAGAAAATTGTCTAAAATTCTATGAGTTATAATCAACCAAACAACTGGAATCCATTGCTGGCACACCATTTCTTCATTGATGTAAACTGTTGCTATAAGAATGAATGCAAGTATATTATACGTCAGTAAACTTGTGACGTGTAGTGACAAAATGAATCTACAACTGAAGAAGCAATATATTACACGAAATCAGTTAATAAGAACAACTTTATATCAGAGTTATCAAACTAAGATACAAGAGGCAGTAAGCTGTGTAAATGCATGATTGAAGAGAGAGGTATCACTAAAAACGTACCTAGTCTTCAAACGACATAATGTGGTCTGTTGGCCAAGCCGTGGTACTTCCAATGATTTCCTCTACTGTGTCGTTACCAAAACATGGCCTAAACAAAAGAGCTTTGGGTTGTATCACTATATCTACCCAAACACGAGATGCACCTTGTCCAAGAGGATAACCGTGAATCGGCACATTCGGATCATCGGTGATCCATCGTCCAATTACAAGAACTTCGTTCTTATTTTTTGTCCAATCGAGTAACTTGCATTTTTGGTCCTTTGACAGACAATGATGTGACTACAACAAAGATTGAAGCTCAAAAATATTAAATATCATTCGAGTTACAATACTTCTAGGCAAAACATGTCATGCCAACATACAGAGAATGCCAACATCATATATTAAATATCATTTGAGCAACTAATTTAGATTTAGGCACAACATGTCATGCCAACATCATATATTGTAAATAGGACACATACAGAGAATGATATAATATGCCTTTCCTACTCTATATTCACATTATATTAAAGGTAAGAATGATATAATATCAAATTACTGAATGTTATCGAACATTAATTAGTTAATTAATAGTAGGGACAATAAAGGAATTATAAAGAATACAAAAAAAATTAATTCCTACCTGATCCAGCTTCTTAGTCTCATCTTCGACTTTACAACAGAACAAAGGTCTGTAGTAGTCTAATAGAAAGAACAAAGTGGTGCTAATCAATTAGAACAAAAAACTCATGAGTAGTTTGATCTTTGTCTGAATGTTACAAGATCACATGACTTCTATACTATCTCCAAAAACTAAGCATCATAAGTTTTAGAACTACTATTAATACTCTTAATACTATGAATGGAAAATTAACGAAGAGAAGAGAATGACAAATTGATGAAGATCATAGATTTGCTTCATTCTGGAAATGCTCTCCAAAACTTGGTCATTGCTCCATACATTGAGAAGGCTGGATTTCCTAACATTTGGCTGACCAATTATTGCTACCTGCAAAATTTCATATCAGTGTACTTTCAGACAAGTTCTATAAGAGATTACCAAAGTAAATCTAATTCATCTCTAGTTATTTATCTATATATCAAAAAATGAAGTCGAAAGAGTGGCCATCCAAAACCCCTAAAATATACTGTAATCAGGGTGTGATAAGCAAAACCCTGAATGATGGCTCATTCACTATCAAAAAAAAGCAAAAAATTGATAAACAATACTAATTAAATTAACAAATGCTTAGATCAAGTCAAGCAAAGAAGTATAGAAGTATTTAGGGTAAGTACAAGATTGCATAAGCTTATCATAGTTTGCAGTATCCAGCAACTGCTGTACATCATGATACATACCATTTATTTTGTTCATCAACTTGCCAGTATCCAAAGAAAGCAACTCATTATCAAAATCTAGCCTCAATTTATGTAAGTAACTCAATGTACTACATTCGTAGTGACTTAACTAAAGCTGAGAAAACCACCATATTAAATGATATCATTTGCAACATTAACATCAGAGGTTTGACAAATGAGAAGAAGCTCTAACAGAATAAGCTTAAACAGAACCAAGCATGCCTCCTTCCAAATTTTCTGAAGCATAGAAGCTTGCAGCTCGAAAATAAATGGCTCAAAGATCAACTCAAAGTATGATGTAATATATAAGATAAGCATTTATAAAACTGCTAACTTTGAGTGTCTGTCAGTACGCTATATATTTCAAGAGCTAGCATATCTCAATATATGCTATATGATATGGACGAGTTACAAAAATAGGAGAACATTAATCCTGGGCAATTGTATATATAGTGATGAGACAAATAAACACTTCAAAAAACAAACTAACTAACAAGTAGAATGCAAACAAAAACACGAATACACATATAAAAACATGATAGACCAATAGACAGAGATCACAGATATTCGCACCAAGTCAAGAGACAAGTAGCAAGAGATTATATTCTCACAAAAGCATGCAGAATACAACCATAAAATAAATAGTCAACAAAAGAAGATGCATATGATATTTAATGCATCTAAAACAATGCTCTCTCTCTCTCTCTCCAAAGAACATGCAAAGTCAAGAATGCAAACTATGTAAGTCACAAGTGCATAATGTTTGTTTGCATAAGTTGAATGTGCATGTATGTAATATAATGCATTTCATCGTCAACAGTGCCAAATGTTCTGGAATCAAACAGACCCTTGGCTTCTTCCATTATATAAAAGATTGTAAAACGTTAAACTTATATCATAAAAATGTATCTATTTACTTATGAAAAATATATATTAAAAACATTGGGGGACAATTAGAATTAAAGAGAACAAGGCAAGAAAATGGAACCAGTTTATTTGATATGTAATACAAACAAATAAATAAATTCAAGTTAATTAAATTGCACTGGAAATCAATGCACATAAATGCACAAATAACAATACAATTTGGTTAATGAATTATAATAAACCTGTATTTAGATTATGTAGTGTTTGAACCGAATCCACTCTTCCAACCGAGTCTAATTTCCTTGTAGGTGAATGTCCTTGCAATAGTGATACAGATGCCAAACTTTGATATTACACTATGCTCGTAATGAAGAAAGCATCCATATGTTCCCCAAATACATAGATGAAATCATCACATTATTCCATATCTTGTCCAGAATCCCTCTAGACACCCTATGGCTTGCTTTACTAGCAGGTGTACTTGTATATGCTTCCTTGCTCTCTTTAATGACCACCTAAGCATAAAAATAGTAAGCATAGTACGAGAAGAAAAGATAGAAGATATTGGTCTATTGAAACACTACTTGCCTTATCGAAAACAAATATCCAAGCGGTATCTTATACTTGTACCTTATTTATGTTATTGTTATTTAAAGGAGTAAAAATATTACGACAGTACTATCACAGAGATAACAAACCTAAACAGAAAACCCTAAAGATCTAAGGACACTATGTTGCACTAAGACGACACAACAAGTTTAAGGAGACAATGTGACTGATATGGCACCTAATCTGGAGTGTCCTAATGTATTTTTGAGTATTTGGGTCACACGACATGTGCCTAGATTTTTCTAGTATCCATCTAGCATACAATATCTAACAATTATTCATATTAATAATTTGTAGAGATCGTTGCTGTAATTGGCATAACCCTGTTGAATGTAGATATTCTGGGATACTTGAATAAAGTAGATCATTTCATATAAACCAAAACCATGGAATGGTCAAGGAAATATTAGCATATAAAGTTTATTCGATTACAACCTCTGGACCAACCAATGAAGCAAGCTTTCATATGTAAACTCCTATCATCTTCAGAACAACATGAATTCATCATCTTTATTATCATCAACCAAGTAATACGCACCCGACTTAGGCCGCTATGAAGCACGAGAAAGATCTATACAAATATTCTTCACTTTTCAGCATTCAACAAATAATATGACAGTAACAAAGCATATAAGTAAGCATGTTTGACACCTTTTTTTCCTACAGCATCACTGCAGTAGACCTACATTCTGAAAAGTTGACGAGGGCAACCCTCCCGATCTACGCATACCTCTTGAACGGCTAAGTCGAACACAAAGGGAAAAAACTTTAATTAAAGAAAAAAATAGACATTTTGCAAGAGAGGTCGATGGAGTAGAGAGGAGTGGGGATCTTCTTCTCCTTCGAGAGAGGGAAAATCCCACCGATAGAGGGAAAATCTCTAATTAAATAAATTTGACATACGACTCACCTTGGTCGGATCCCCTCCTCCGATCTAATTTCTCTTTACTCCAATGTCCTCCACCTCGCCATTGTAGAAACCCTAAAATAGACAAAATAGGGCAAACTCAATAGAACCCCAAATGAACAAAAATAGTACTAAATAAGACAGAACCACTATTAAGACCTAAATGACAGATGACTCACCTTGCTTGGATTTCCTTCTCCGATCCCTTCCTCGGATCCGATAAAGCGAGCAAACACATTAGAATAGAAACCCTAGCCTAGAGAGAGAAGGCTGATGTAGTAGTAAGTACCTCCCATGGAGAAGGAGGAGAGGGACCTCGCTCGATCTCTCCAGAAGAGGAGAAGATCTGGAAGCGCCCAATATCTTAAGAGAGGGAAAATCCTACCGAGAAAGGAAGTAAGAGAGATCGGGGAACGAGGAATTAGGTTAGGGGTGAGAATAAGAAAAGCGGAATGGGGGAAGTCTTTACTAAAAGTGAAAAGTAAGCGGGCAGAGTCCCGCCTTGGAGAAAAAATTTAACAGTTTTTATAACATTTATGATTTTTTTTTGAAGTTCAACACACACATGTAATTTAGGGATTCGAATCTTTTCGGTCCATCCGGATGTCCGCTCTAATACAACTAGGCTAGAGAACTCGGACATAACATTTACGATTGAAATAGTTACAAAAAATTCCAAAAATATGTGTTGCATATAACGTTTATATATTAAAAAAATGTTACCTCAGCCTAAAAACTCCTCCAAACTGTCATATTAAGTGTTGTTTCTGAATCTTTGATAAAAAGTTATCATAACATTTTTGTGAGCGTTATAAAAGGATATTTTTATTATAGTGAAATTTATGTTCTGGTCAACCCCAACTTGCAATAATACATGTCGTAAATAACTCTTCAACCACAACGTGCAATAATGCATGTTGTAATTAAGTAAGTTTTCATTCATGGTTCACAAGACAAATACTTTGTAAAAAAGTTAAAAAAAAATCACCTCTTTTACGAATCACAAATTTGCATGTCGTTAATATATGTCATTTACAACGTGCAACCGATTTTGGACGACTAAAAAATTACCTCTTAGACGACAACAATAATTTTTTAGTCGCTAAAGATTAGTTTGGACGAGTAAATTTTTTTTGTCGTTCCAGATTTTGTGGCCTAAAGCCTTATTCTTGTAGTGTTATGAAATTTTTTTAGGACCGATAGTTATGCGCGGAAGAAGGAATATTATAGGGTTTAGGCTATGGGTTTTGTAAATGTTGGGCGCGGATTTTGTAAATTTATATGCTTTCACGCCAAATATGATATAATCTTTTTTCTTATCATGTAAAATAAAAATCTACACTGCTTTTCCTATGATTCGAACATGAGATCTACTTTGATATACAAACGTAGCAAAAGATGAATGTTGTAGATTCTACGACATTTAGGAAATGCTATAGATAGATAATTTTATAGCACTACAGAAAGAATGCTATTGTTGATAACATTCTATAGCGGAAACACTTGAATGCTATAGAAAAACTGCTATTGTAGGCCCTATTTGTTGTAGTGAACAATCAAGAACAGATATCCTCTACCAAGGATAGATGACTTATTTGATCAGTTCAGGGGAGCGGCAGTATTCTTGAAGATTGACTTGCGGTCGGGGGTACCATCAGATCAGAGTTAGAGAGCAAGACATCCCGAAGACAGCGTTCAGATCAAGATATGGACATTAGGAGTTTCTTGTTATGCCATTTGGAGCGACCAATGCGCTAGCCGTATTCATGGACCTCATGAATCATATCTTCATGCCTTTTTTTAGATTAGTTTGTGATAGTGTTTATAGACGACATCTTGGTCTATAGCAAGAGTGAAGCGGAACATGAGCAGCATCTCCGTGTAGTTCTTCAGATTCTTGGGGAACTCCAGTTGTATGGAAAGTTCAGTAAGTACGAGTTTTGGCTTGACCGTATTTCGTACTTAGGTCATATCATCAACAGAGGTGGAGTGGAAGTGGACCCCCAGAAGATAGTGGCTATAGAATCATTGCCAGTACCCAGTACCGTCATAGAGGTTCGCAGATTCTTAGGATTTGCTGGCTATTACCGGCGATTTGTATCAGACTTCGTTCGGATTTTAGTGCCCTTGACTCAGTTGACCCGCAAGGATGTGCAGTTTGCTTGGACAGCAGAGTGTCAGAGTTCATTTGAGAAGTTGAAGCAGAGATTGATGACGGCCGCCTGTTTGCAAAAACAAAAGTATGAAACTTTATTGATACAAACTTTGTAGAAGATTACAATTTGAATTCTGGGAATGGTACAACTTTAGGAATCTAATCTAGATGACGATTGCTTTATCCCTTGGACGATGTGAACTTTGAAGACGAAGCCTCTGAAGTTGAAGACAACTCTGAAATTGAAGGCAGAAAGCCTCGGAAGTCGAAGGCAAAAGCCTCGGAAGAATGCAGCAGCACTTGGGCAAGAACTCCTGAACTCTCTGATTTCTGATCTTTGATTCGTGATCTCCTTGAATGAAGACTTGAAACTCTATTTATAGAGTTCTGAGAAATAACTAACTTTTAGTTACTCTGGACTGCACAGCAATTGGTTTGCGCAGTACTGGACTGCGCAGGCAGTTGCTGGATCATGGGTTAACTATCTGGGACACATGGCATCATTTGATTGAAATATGCATGATCGTGCATAGGCAGTTGCCACGAAATGAGCAATTGATGGCATGAATGCCATGTGTACTTTATCTGTTCTGTTGATAGAAAGCGCACATTAAACTGCGCAGACTTTAGATTGCGCCGACTTCGTTTGCGCAGGCTTTGGTTTGCGCAGGATTAGACTGCGCAGAAATGGATCGCGCTGCCAGCTGTCAGCCGTCCTCGAGCGTTGTGTGGCACGATAAACGAACAGCCTCCTTGATATCCGTACTGTCAGTTGTCAGAGATCTGATTTGGTTGTCAGGTAATGATGACTCTTGCCACGTCAGCCTTTGCACAATCGGATGTATGCGCAGTCTGGCATGCGCAAACTGAGAGCTGCGCAATTCATTGTTTGCACAGTTTACTTGAATGATGTATATCTTGATTCTTTGACTTTGTTGATTGATGCAACTTGATTTTTTTTGGACCTACAAGACCCCCTTCAAAGTTTTCGAAAGTTAAATTTATTCAAAGTTTCGAAATACTTTGAATTATAAAATTCAAATCAAGTTGCGCATGATGGTGAGCTGTCTGCGCAATCGAATAGCCTCAATTTCAGGCGCAATCAGAGGTAGCCGTTTCATATTTCGAAGACTATAAATAGCCTCTTCAAACTTAGAAATATTTTTACTTGCACTCGTATTTTTGAGAAAGAAAGACTTCGAGCTCTTCGTTCTCAACCCTCTTCTCCGACGACCAATGGCTCCTCGACGCTCCTCCACCACCGCCGACAAGGGCAAGGCTCCGGCCGAGCCATCAGATAGAGTTGCACAACGAGCATCTCGCCACGAATCCGTGCACCCCGCTCTGAGAGGTTGTTCAACCGATCGAAAAAAAAACTTTTTAGGGTGATTCGACTTCTTTTGATCTTCGAAACTCATCTTTTTTTAGAGATGAGTTCATATTGCGCCACCCTTTTTAGGGTTTTGGTTGCATCAATTGTCAGTCTTCATTTTTCTGAAGGCTAATTCCTGCGCAATCTGTTGAATTGTGCTAACAGAAAGTCAGCGCAATCGATTAATTTGCGCAGGAAGTCAGCGCAAACTGTTGCTTTGTGCATCCTGATGTGATGCGCAATTTGATGTTTGCATGACCTGAGCCAGTGCAATCTAATGTTTGCGCAAGCTATGTCAGCGCAATCTGAGGATTGTGCACTCTAATGTTTTGTGTAATTCTGAAAACAGAGTCTTTGACTTATACTGATCTTTATCTGTTTTTGATGCAGTTGAGATCAGAGAAGATCCAGATTATGAACATTTTGTGGGAACCCTCTCAGAGTCTGAGTATAAAGAGGATCTCTCCCACGTTCATTATCCCCAATATGATCTACCGGCCTCCCGTCAGGCAATCCTGGTATCTCAAGATAATGAGACGCTTCTGTGTTTAATGAATGGACAGCCCTTGGAAACAGCAGATGCTGTCATTCATAAAAAACCTCTGTTCTTGTTCGGTGAGGCCTTTGAGAAAAGCTCGCAACCAAGGCCTAGAATGGAAGAAAGAATAGTTCATCAGGAAAATAAATCTTTCTTCATACCAGATATTGCCCGTTGCCTCCCTTTATCCCGGTATGCTCATGCGAGCTATCCAAGGAAAATGGAATAGAATATCACTCTCTTCCAAGACGCCCGTGCAGGAAAAAATTTCGTAAAGAAGGGGCCAAATAAGAAAGATATGTTCTACAGCTCTTCTGATCGATACAGCATTTTATTGAGGGGCTTGAGACCAGGTTGCATTCCTCCAGAGAACTCCTCTATGTTGATGCCTGTCAGAACGCCGATATTTGCAAATGAATTTGCGAAGGCTGAAGGGAAATACCCTGAACAAGATATCAGATTAACTGGATTGGTGAATCCAGATTATAGAAGATGGAGCTGTATTGCCAACTGGATTCTGTCAACATTTGAAGACAAACTTCGACAGATCAATCTGTACCAAGCAGTGCACGCCACTGTTTATGGTTTTGCACCGAATCCACACATGTTCTTGGCCTTGGCCGAAAGGTACAACTATAGAACGAGAACTTTTATGACCCCGGGTGGAGAAATTGGCTTTGCACTCCACGAGATGAAATATATCTTGTACTTACCGATGGCAGATGCACCATATAAAGAGTTTGTACCGACTAATGATGAGCTGGACAAACTTAGAAGAGAGAATGCAGCGATGGTGGCAGTGTTTGAGGAACTGCTATGCCACTACAAGA
Organism: Iris pallida; assembly: GCA_029216955.1. Taxonomy (NCBI): domain Eukaryota; kingdom Viridiplantae; phylum Streptophyta; class Magnoliopsida; order Asparagales; family Iridaceae; genus Iris; species Iris pallida. Next base: position 3,889,518 of record JANAVB010029820.1, on the reverse strand, counting down.
TCTGCTCTTTGTTTTATAATAGTGCTACCGCCAATACTTGTTATTCTTCGAAGTGGTTACCATATCTGTTCCTTAACCATATAGAAGAGAAGAAGACCAAGGAGAATGACAAATGTTATCCTAACTTCTTCAAACCTTTGAGCAATGCAGAAGTTATAAAGCTGATGGAACAGAGTGGTAACTTTGATAAACAAGTGAAAGATGATCATGAGTATCCTCCTTTGAAGACAGAGGACACTCTGGAGAGTTACTTGAGAATGGGCTATAGACCCATGTCAGAAGAAGCCCAACTGGCAGGGTTTCTGACATACTGGCTTCGGCGGTTTGTGGTTCCCGGATCCAGTACTGTGGATCGCTTTCACCGCGGCGTTCTTTTTGCTGCTGTCAAGTTAGTCTTCGGCTATAAGATGGACTTGTTATCAGCAATGACTTGCAAACTAAATTCCAGTCTTCGTTTATATGTCGACCTGATGCTGAAGGCAAAAGGAGAAAAAGAGTTCCCTCGTCTAGAACTGCCATACACATATTTATTTGGATGGTTGCTTCTCCACTATCCTACCTTAATGGACCCCGGCATGGGACCGGTTGATGGCAGTTTTCTCCGAAGGTATTCTCAAGAAAAATGGAAATACACTTCTTTGAGCGAGTGTAGATATGTTTTAAATCTGAATAGAGGATGGAACTTTTGTTGTGCTCCTCTCCCTGCTGGATATGAACAGATGCCAGCAAATATGGTAGATTCAAAGATGCAGCCTCTAACCCGTACAGCCTTTGAATGGTTAAAGACGATTCGACCGTCTCATCTGGTTTACCGGTTCGAAGAGGAATGCTATTTAGAACCATATCTTCCCAGCCGATTTGCTCCACAGTTTGGATATGATCAGTTCCATGTAGGAAATGCAATTACCTGCCTCCAAGGCAAGGGTTATTTGATAGACGGGGCTAGAGCCTGGGCTTATTATAATGCTCGTGATACGAAGGCTACATTCTCAATGCCAGCAAATAGCACTCATGGTCCTAGGATGCTATTTACTTATACAGTATTTTACACATCCGCGAACACTTTTGCTGAGAACTTAATCTCGCAGATAGTTTTGCTTCTTCATCGAGATTAAAGAAAGGAAGAATAGCTATGTCAATTCCCATAAATGAGGAGGTGCACGAGCCAGCCGATGCTCCTTTGGAAGTTTCGAGGGATATGATGTTCCCTCAAGAAGTAAACGCAGTAATGCATATTTATTTGAAAGTAGGTAAATCTCCTGCAAAGAGGAAGAGAAGAGAGGAGCCTCCTGCTCCAGCGGCAAAGAAGAAGTTAATTTTAGAACATTCTTCTGAAAGAATCACTACACGATCTCAATCTCGGCAACTGGCCGGGTCAACTCAACCAGAAGAGGCTACAACACCAACCTCCATTCAAAAACAGATTGAAACTGTCAATATAGAGAGCCCTGATAGGCCATTAAAAAGAAAAAAGCTGGCTCAGAGAAAGAATCGAGCTTTGTCCGCAATGGTGAGGGATGCTGCCGCTGGATTAACTTTGCCATCTCCTACTCCTGTTTCAGAGCCTAGGAATAGAACTCCTAGTCCTGAACATAGAGAGGATGTTGAGCAAAGGACAAATCCTGTTCTTGAAACTGAGGCCGAAGAGCCTAGAGGAAATATTGCGGAAGAAGTACGAGAAAAGCAGTTACAGATTATTACCCTTCCACCTACTCCAAGAACTCTTCGCGAAGAAGAAGATCGCGAAGTAATCGCAGCTTTAGAAGATTGTATTTATAGTCCTCTAGAAGACTATGGTGTCACGACCCGCACCCTAGAGTAAGGGCACGAGAAGTGGGTACATCCAGCCTACGCCGCAGTGTCGGCGGTAGAACGCTGTCCTAGGTCAATCATCTAACAATATAAAGTACCTGTACAGTTTATACTCTCCAAATGGAGGTGACAAACAGAAATAATCTCAATCACATCTAGGTAGAAGAATGAAAGATAGATAAATAGACAGCAACTCAAAGAGAACAGTAGAATAGATGAAATAAGTCCAAGTGTCTAGGATAACATAACATCAGAATGTCAACTCATAATACAATAAGTCTAAGAGTCTATACATCTCCACATCTCAAAATACAACTCAGAATATGAGACAAAAAGATAATACAGAAAAGACTGTCTAGCTAAACTAGCCTAGACTACTGGGGCAACATCCTCAGCTGCAGGTGGATCCTGCTGAGGGTCCATAACATAAGTGTCATCTAGTCCTGCTCCATAATAGGTAGACACCAGGGCCTCATCCTCATCCTCTGTAATATTTTCAACAGGTCCAATCAGGACAGGAAAGAGCACAATACATCTCACGCAGTGCATAGTATGATAGAAAATATAAAGCATGCAATAGAGTAAAATACAGGAAACACTGAAAGAAGATACATGTAGCAAAAGAGGTAACTGTAATGAAATATCTACTATAATAGAGAACTAGCAATGTCTAGTGAGTCAGAGTAAAATATAGACATGTGAAATAGCATAGGAGATTCATGCCTACAGCTAGGAGTGATTTATGACTACAGCTACTGGGGTAATATCCACATGACTATTTCCACTCCTCCATCCCCAATCAATACACAAGGATCCGTTCAAGTTATGTTAAGATTCGTGATAAGCCCATAAATAGGAGATTCATGAGAGGCTCTGTGAGCATGAGAGTACATGAGTCACAAGCGATTCGTGAATCTATGAAAGCATAGAGATACATGATGATTCGTGAAAAGCACAAACATGCTGTATCTGATGCTCCCGAGGGGGATAACATCTCATGAAAAGATCCATATAGTACCAATCCATGATAACAATCGTGTCAGCATCAAGTAAAGTAATCTAGAGCAAGAATATAAATTCTAGCAAATATGAAACGGTCAGAGAATGTACTCGCCTGATAACTGAATGTCTGAAGAGGATATACTGTCTGAGGAGAGGTGTATGGCTCCTAATCAGAGCAATACAAGTCACAATATATCCACAATGGTAAAAATAAAGTATACAATGCATACTACATGATTCTAGGTCAATCTGGTCAAAAGTTAACTCTTGGTCAACTCTAATAGTCAAACTAGGTCACAGGAAGTCAAACTAAGTCAATAAGGTCAAACAAGTCAAATACTAGTCAACATGATCAATCTGGATCAAGTCTAAGTCAAACATAGACCAACTAAGGTATTGGTCAAACAAAGACCAGTCAGCAAGGTAAATAGGTCAAACATGGTCAGACTAGTCAAACTAGTCAAAGTTAGGCCAACCTTAGTCAACTAGTTAGAGTTTTAGTCAAACTAGTTAAACTAGTTATTGTAGGTCAATCCTAGTCAATTCTAGGTCAATTAGGTCAAGGTTTGACCTAAGGTTGACTTTGGTCAACCTTTAGTCAACAAAGGTTAACAAGTTGGGTTTTGGGCCATTAGGGCTAACCCTCAAGCCATAGGCTAATAATCTATATATATATATATATATATATATATATATATATATATATATATATATATATATATATATATATATATATATATATATTTTTATTATATATATATATATATATATATATATATATTTTTATATATATATATATATATATATATATATATATATATATATATATATATATATATATATATACTACCTACATACCCATATATGAATACTAAATATAAATCAACCCACACTCACATATTTATATATAATGACCTAATGTAAACTAGTACAAACATATACATATATATCATATATATATATACATATATATATATATATATATATATATATATATATATAACTAGATATATTACATATATATATATATATATAGACATAGAGAGAGAGACTTAGATTGAGAGAGAGAGACTTGGAGTGAGAGAGAGAGAATGAGAGACAACAGAAATGGAGGGGATTTTCCAGTTTCCTGGGAACAGGAAACAGTCCCCCCAACCTAAATACACACACACACACATTACATATATATAAATATGTATACACACACACACAACTACCTATACACTCAACCAATTACTCTCAAACCTCACCTACACACACACATACATATATACTAAATATTTATACACTGAAAATACATATATACATGTATAATTCACATCAAAATTAGGTTTGAAACTTGAATTTAAAAACTGGTAAATAACCCAAAAACAGGAAACTGAGAATAGTGAACTCGAGATAGGGTAATTCCAAATTCACACACGAAATCGAGCTAAGACCCGAATCGAAGGGTTGGTAACTGAGCCCCTAGGTGTCCTCTAGTGTCTAGTGTCCCTAGGAGTCCACCACGACACGACACAACGTGTCCAACCGCCCAAAAACCCAATCGGGTAAATCAAGATACGCACACACACTCAGTGTCGTGCACGTGTGCACTTAACTCTAGGACACGACACACTTGCACCCGTGTCTCGTGCTCGTGCACGAAGGTGCGCCTAGGGGTTGGGCACGTGTCCAACACCCTGCACCGTGTCCACGTGTCTCACAGTGTCGACACGAGAGCCGTATCAGTCGTGAAAACACGACTGATGCGCGCGTTTGGCACCGCATCGTGCAGTGAGTCACGCGCTTCGTGGACACGACACGAGCCACGTGGGGCCTCGTGGTCATGTCCATGTGTAGCCCAGGTATAGGGCTACACACTCGTGCAAACACGAGGTGTCCTCGACTTGTGTCCATACGATACGAAGGCCGTGTCCAAGTCGAACTTTCGACTAGACTGTGCGCGTGCACGACAGTGTACGACCAGTGCACGTGTCCTCGTGTCCTCGATACGACACGAGGTGTCATAAAATTTTAGGGGCATGTGCGCAGACACTGCCCCCTCGTGTCCACCAATTTTGGTGTGTCCTAGTGGTCTGTACAGTGAGAACTAAGGGGGTGGTAGCAGGGCACTGCACGAGGGCCTCGTGCAGTGGGTTCGTGTCCGATTTGGACACGAACACGACCCAATTTTGTGTTCAGTCCAGCGGGGTTGTGACCTAGGTGTCTAGGGCTACCCAAAAACATATTTTGTTTCACATTTTAAAAAAAACCAGTTCTTTGTGGCATTTCAACAAACACAGTTTCCTAGTCTAGGATACGTGTCCGATACGGACACCAAACCAACTCAAACCTTCATCAAATTTGTCCTACAGTACCCTAGTACCTAGATGCATGCAAATATGAAGAGAAAACACAAAATTAACATGGTTTATGGACATTTACCTATTTGGTGAAAAATCAAGAAAATACCCAAGTAGGGGGGTGTTCTTCCACTTGGTGATGCCCAAAGCCCTTCAATTTCCTTGATAGCAGGCCCTAACTAGTACCCTCTAGTGTAGGGGAGTCCAATGCAAGAAACTAGAGGTGATTTAGATTAAAATTGATCAAGTTGTGTAGGTTTGAAGAAATAGGATTTTTTTCTAGGTTTAATTTCATGTAAATGGCCATGAATGAAAGCAATGGGGTTAATATAGGATGGTGGGCTGCCAAGGGGGGTCCTTGGCCGGCCATAGCAAGGGGGGTGTCCTAGGCTTGCTTCTAGGTTAAGGCAAGGACTTTCATGGTAAAGGCTTGATATTTTGCATGGTTTAAGCAAAATATCAAATAAAGGTAAACTAGATATTTATCTCACTTTATCCTATGACTAATATCTATCCCCTTATCATTCTAGGTTAGTAACTAACCTCTAGATTAGTGCTAAACTAGGTTAGAAGCTAACATGACACTAATCAACTAATTAAATAATAATAAATCACATAATCCAAATAATTTCTAGAAAATTACCAAAATACCCATTAGGCTAAAAATCACTAATTTGGTGTTCTAAGCCTATGGCTAGGCTCTCATGGTCATGGCAACTTCTAGGTTAAGAAAAACTAGGGTTTACACTAAGTTATACTAACAAAATCATAAGGTCATAAGTCATGACTTAGCATGACTTTAGAAATGGTTTAACTTAACTAAAATCACCAGAAAATCATACCATGACTAAAATACCACTAATAAATAATAAAAATAATAAATTTTCAAAAATATCCCAATTTTAGAAAACAGGGTGTTACAAGTCTACCCATCTTAAAATAATTTCGTCCTCGAAATTTAGATGGTCGTACTCCTTCTAGGTCAAACCTCCAACAATCAAGGACGAAGCCACTACCTAGGCAACATACAAGGTCAACAAGCAAAATATGGATAGTAGACCTATACTGGGTCATGTCCAAAAATTGGTTGGCAGTTTCAGGTCATAAGGTGTCCTGAATTCAAATCGAAGCCAAAAGTAACTCCATGGGGTAAATCAGGATGGAGTCTCGGGTCAGGAAATCGTACTAAGCAAATGAAGCACACGATGGTATGCCTGAGTGGGACACTAAGGTCATGGGTGTAGTATCTCATGTCTAGGTCATGTATGTGAAGTCAGTTTTAAGAAAACAACTAGTCTTGTGCTCCAAATTTAAAAGTCACGGTAATGTGTCTACGATGATCATAATTCAGAGTGGGGAAAGTCTATGGCCTGAATTGAACCAAAATCATGATGAAATAGTAGTGTAAAGGACAGGTTAGGTGGGACAGTCCTGGTCATAGGTATAGACTAGGAAGATAAGGAAACAATAAATCACAGGGCTAAAAGGGTTACCATTCTATGGTCAGAGCTACTCTATCAAAAGGCATAACATATATACACTAATTTATTTAAGGGAAAAATTCTTGACAAAAGAGTTTAGTCAAGAATTATATTAACAACTAAACTACTCCTACTCCTACTCCTACTCCTACGACTAAGTAAGAGATGAAGAAACAACAATAATCGACAAAATCAAAAGAACTAACAGGTCAAAACTGATCACTAATAAAGAACAGGAAGGAGCAGATGGAATTGGATTTTAAGATAGATATAATGAAGCAAGGTGGGAATGGAATTTAGAAGAACAGAACCTGCAAGCACATCGCCAACTGCCTGAGCATCCTCAACTGTCATGGCGTAAGCACGCCCCTGCTGACCTCTTCCAGCCAGCTGCTGAAACTGCAAAAATCTCTGCTGCTGTGGCTGTAACGGTCCTCTCTGCTGCTGTCCTACCGGAGCCTTGGCTCCTGCTCCTGGTGCTGCTCCTGTGCTACTCTGCCTGTGAACTGGAAACACTCCCTCAGCTGGTGGTCTGCTGCCCCACATAGTAGGCACGAGCCCAATCTCTTCCTGCACTCTCCCCATCCATGTCCCGATTTCTTACAGTAGGGACAACTGGTAGTCTGCTGTCTCGGGGCCTGCTGCTGCTGCCTCGGCTGCTGATACTGCTGTGGCTGCCTCTGCTGATGCTGATAGTGAGGCCTCTTGGCCTGACCTCCACTACTGCCTGCTCCCTGTGTATCACGGCCCCTCTTGAGCTTCAGCTCAAGATCATCCTCAGCTGCCATCGCTCCTGCCAGAATCTTCTCAAAGGTGGCATTCCTGTCACTCTTGGTCAAGGACTTGACCTCCTTGACCAAGCCTTTCCTGAACCTCCTCGCCTTCGCTGTCTCGCTAAGGCCCTCCACGAATCTGCTCAACCGACAAAACTCGCCGGAGTACTCCTCTACAGTCTGGTTCCCCTGAACTAGGTTCTCGAACTGGGTCTCCAAAGCACCGACTGCCTGATCCGAGAAAAACTTTCCCTTGAAGAGCTCCTTGAAAACTCTTTATGTCTGCCCTGGAGTGCCTACTCTCGGGTCCGTCTGATACCAGGTACGGGCAAGATCCCGCATCTGGCTGGCTGCTGCCTCTATCTGTAGTCCGGCTAGTATCTCCGCCAGTCGAAAAATCTCCTCAATGTGCTCAATCCAGTCATCAGCATAAAGAATCCCCTCTGTCCCCAAGAAGTCCCTGGGGTTCATCTTCTTGAAGTCCTGAATGCCCGGAATCCTCTGCTGTCGCGGTTGTCCCAATCCTTCCTGTGGCTGGACAGCCAACCTCTCCACCGTCGCTCTAGCCAGCTGATGGACCTCATCTATGCCCCTGGTAAACTCCGTCGTATGACGCTGCTGCTGGGCCTGCTGCGTCTCTAGGAAATGCTGGAAGTATGAAAACATCTGTGCAGCATCCACTAATCCAGATGGCATCGGCGGCTGGAACTGCTGCTGGTGCTGCTGAAACTGTGGCTGACGAAACTGCGGGGGAGGCATGTCTTGGGTAGCTGGGATGGTCCCTCGAATAAGTAGAGGTGCACCGCCAAATGTGGCAGAAGCTCCCATATGAGCTGGAGTAAGGGGAGCTGCATTCCCCGGGTCCTGGTAAGCTGGACGAGAGGTGGCAGACCTCTCAGTGGTGTCACCTGGACCGAGACGCTGTGATCGTGTCTCCACCATCCTGAAGACAGATCAATAAGGAAGTCAATAACGGTACAAGGATGATAGTATCAAGAAGGACAATATGAAATGGATTATATAGATTTGAACAAAAGTCAGTAGATTCAAATCCATGGAAATTTTCTAATTGTGATTGAGTATCCACTCTCTCTAAGCCTATTCCTTAAATCCTATCACAGGCTGTAGTGATACTCTAGTTCGAATACCACTACATAAACTCGACCTGCATGGGCCACCACTAAAAATGTGTCACGACCCGCACCCTAGAGTAAGGGCACGAGAAGTGGGTACGTCCAGCCTACGCTGCAGTGTCGGCGGTAGAACGCTGTCCTAGGTCAATCATCTAACAATATAAAGTACCTGTACAGTTTATACTCTCCAAATGGAGGTGACAAATAGAAATAATCTCAATCACATCTAGGTAGAAGAATGAAAGATAGATAGATAGACAGTAACTCAAAGAGAACAGTAGAATAGATGAAATAAGTCCAAGTGTCTAGGATAACATAACATCAGAATGTCAACTCATAATACAATAAGTCTAAGAGTCTATACATCTCCACATCTCAAAATACAACTCAGAATATGAGACAAAAAGATAATACAGAAAAGACTGTCTAGCTAAACTAGCCTAGACTACTGGGACAACATCCTCAGCTGCAGGTGGATCCTGCTGAGGGTCCACAACATAAGTGTCATCTAGTCCTGCTCCATAATAGGTAGACACCAGGGCCTCATCCTCATCCTCTGTAATATTTTCAACAGGTCCAATCAGGACAGGAACGAGCACAATACATCTCACGCAGTGCATAGCATGGTAGAAATATAAAGCATGCAATAGAGTAAAATACAGGAAATGCTGAAAGAAGATACATGTAGCAAAAGAGGTAACTGTAATGAAATATCTACTATAATAGAGAACTAGCAGTGTCTAGTGAGTCAGAGTAAAATCTAGACATGTGAAATAGCATAGGAGATTCATGACTACAGCTAGGAGTGATTCATGACTACAGCTACTGGGGTAATATCCACATGACTATTTCCACTCCCCCATCCCAATCAATACACAAGGATCCGTTCAAGTTATGTTAAGATTCGTGATAAGCCCATAAATGGGAGATTCATGAGAGGCTCTGTGACATGAGAGTACATGAGTCACAAGCGATTCGTGAATCTATGAAAGCATAGAGATACATGATGATTCGTGAAAAGCACAAACATGCTGTATCTGATGCTCCCGAGGGGGATAACATATCATGAAAAGATCCATATAGTACCAATCCGTGATAACAATCATGTCAGCATCAAGTAAAGTAATCTAGAGCAAGAATATAAATCCTGGCAAATATGAAACGGTCAGAGAATGTACTCGCCTGATAACTGAATGTCTGAAGAGGATATACTGTCTGAGGAGAGGTGTATGGCTCCTAATCAGAGCAATACAAGTCACAATGTATCCACAATGGTAAAAATAAAGTATACAATGCATACTACATGATTCTAGGTCAATCTGGTCAAAAGTCAACTCTTGGTCAACTCTAATAGTCAAACTAGGTCACAGGAAGTCAAACTAAGTCAATAAGGTCAAACAAGTCAAATACTAGTCAACATGATCAATCTGGATCAAGTCTAGGTCAAACTTAGACCAACTAAGGTATTGGTCAAACAAAGACCAGTCAGCAAGGTAAATAGGTCAAACATGGTCAGCTAGTCAAACTAGTCAAAGTTAGGCCAACCTTAGTCAACTAGTTAGGGTTTTAGTCAAACTAGTTAAACTAGTCATTGTAGGTCAATCCTAGTCAATTCTAGGTCAATTAGGTCAAGGTTTGACCTAAGGTTGACTTTGGTCAACCTTTAGTCAACAAAGGTTAACAAGTTGGGTTTTGGGCCATTAGGGCTAACCCTCAAGCCATAGGCTAATAATCTTGGCCATAGGCCATGGGCTAGTCATAGGGTTTCATAGAACCTATAACTCGAAGTTATATATATATATATATATATATATATATATATATATATATATACTACCTACATACCCATATATGAATACTAAATATAAATCAACCCACACTCACATATTTATATATAATGACATAATGTAAACTAGTACAAACATATACATATATATCATATATATATATATACAAATATATATATATATATATATATATATATATATATAACTAGATATATTACATATATATATATATATATAGAGACATAGAGAGAGAGACTTAGATTGAGAGAGAGAGACTTGGAGTGAGAGAGAGAGAGAATGAGAGACAACAGAAATGGGGGGGATTTTCAGTTTCCTGGGAAAAGAAAACAGTCCCCCTAACCTAAATACACACACACACATTACATATATACATATATGTATACACACACACACAACTACCTATACACTCAACCAATTACTCTCAAACCTCACCTACACACACACATACATATATACTACATATTTATACACTGAAAATACATATATACATGTATAATTCACATCAAAATTAGGTTTGAAACTTGAATTTAAAAACTGGTAAAATAACCCAAAAACAGGAAACTGAGAATAGTGAACTCGAGATAGGGTAATTCCAAATTCACACACGAAATCGAGCTAAGACCCGAATCGAAGGGTTGGTAACTGAGCCCCAGGTGTCCTCTAGTGTCTAGTGTCCCTAGGAGTCCACCACGACACGACACAACATTTTCCAACCGCCCAAAAACCCAATCAGGGTAAATCAAGATACGCACACACACACTCAGTGTCGTGCACGTGTGCACTTAACTCTAGGACACGACACACTTGCACCCGTGTCTCGTGCTCGTGCACGAAGGTGCGCCTAGGGGTTGGGCACGTGTCCAACACCCTGCACCGTGTCCACGTGTCTCACAGTGTCGACACGAGAGCCGTATCAGTCGTGAAAACACGACTGATTCGTGCGTTTGGCACCGCGTCGTGCAGTAAGTCACGTGCCTCGTGGATACGACACGAGCCACGTGGGGCCTCGTGGTCATGTCCACGTGTAGCCCAGGTATAGGGCTACACACTCGTGCAAACACGAGGTATCCTCGACTCGTGTCCATGCGATACGAAGGCCGTGTCCAAGTCGAACTTTTGACTGGACTGTGCGCGTGCACGACAGTGTACGACCAGTGCACGTATCCTCGTGTCCTCGATACGACACAAGGTGTCATAAAATTTTGGGGGCATGTGCGCAGACACTGCCCCCTCGTGTCCACCAATTTTGGTGTGTCCTAGTGGTCTGTACAGTAAGAACTAAGGGGGTGGTAGCAGGGCACTGCACGAGGGCCTCGTGCAGTGGATTCGTGTCCGATTTGGACACGAACACGACCCAATTTTGTGTTCAGTCCAGTGGGGTTGTGACCTAGGTGTCTAGGGCTACCCAAAAACATATTTTGTTTCACATTTTAATAAAAACCAGTTCTTTGTGGCATTTCAACAAACACAGTTTCCTAGTCTAGGATACGTGTCCGATACGGACACCAAACCAACTCAAACCTTCACCAAATTTGTCCTACAGTACCCTAGTACCTAGATGCATGCAAATATGAAGAGAAAACACAAAATTAACATGGTTTATGGACATTTACCTATTTGGTGAAAAATCAAGAAAATACCCAAGTAGGGGGGTGTTCTTCCACTTGGTGATGCCCAAAGCCCTTCAATTTCCTTGATAGCAGGCCCTAACTAGTACCCTCTAGTGTAGGGGAGTCCAATGCAAGAAACTAGAGGTGATTTAGATCAAAATTGATCAAGTTGTGTAGGTTTGAAGAAATAGGATTTTTTTCTAGGTTTAATTTCATGTAAATGGCCATGAATGAAAGCAATGGGGTTAATATAGGATGGTGGGCTGCCAAGGGGGGTCCTTGGCCGGCCATAGCAAGGGGGGTTGTCCTAGGCTTGCTTCTAGGTTAAGGCAAGGACTTTCATGGTAAAGGCTTGATATTTTGCATGGTTTAAGCAAAATATCAAATAAAGGTAAACTAGATATTTATCTCACTTTATCCTATGACTAATATCTATCCCCTTATCATTCTAGGTTAGTAACTAACCTCTAGATTAGTGCTAAACTAGGTTAGAAGCTAACATGACACTAATCAACTAATTAAATAATAATAAATCACATAATCCAAATAATTCCAAATAATTCCTAGAAAATTACCAAAATACCCTTTAGGCTAAAAATCACTAATTTGGTGTTCTAAGCCTATGGCTAGGCTCTCATGGTCATGGCAACTTCTAGGTTAAGAAAAACTAGGGTTTACACTAAGTTATACTAACAAAATCACAAGGTCATAAGTCATGACTTAGCATGACTTTAGAAATGGTTTAACTTAACTAAAATCACCAGAAAATCATACCATGACTAAAATACCACTAATAAATAGTAAAAATATTCAAAAATACCCCAATTTTAGAAAACAGGGTGTTACAAGTCTACCCACCTTAAAATAATTTCGTATTCGAAATTTAGATGGTCGTACTCCTTCTAGGTCAAACCTCCAACAATCAAGGACGAAGCCACTACCTAGGCAACATACAAGGTCAACAAGCAAAATATGGGTAGTAGACCTATACTGGGTCATGTCCAAAAATTGGTTGGCAGTTTCAGGTCATAAGGTGTCCTGAATTCAAATCGAAGCCAAAAGTAACTCCATGGGGTAAATCAGGATGGAGTCTCGGGTCAGGAAATCGTACTAAGCAAATGAAGCACACGATGGTATGCCTGAGTGGTACACTAAGGTCATGGGTGTAGTATGTCATGTCTAGGTCATGTATGTGAAGTCAGTTTTGAGAAAACAACTAGTCTTGTGCTCCAAATTTAAAAGTTACGGTAATGTGTCTACGATGATCATAATTCAGAGTGGGAAAAGTCTATGGCCTAAATTGAACCAAAATCATGATGAAATAGTAGTGTAAAGGACAGGTTAGGTGGGACAGTCCTGGTCATAGGTTTAGACTAGGAAGATAAGGAAACAATAAATCACAGGGCTAAAAGGGTTACCATTCTATGGTCAGAGCTACTCTATCAAAAGGCATAACATATATACACTAATTTATTTAAGGGAAAAATTCTTGACAAAAGAGTTTAGTCAAGAATTATATTAACAACTAAACTACTCCTACTCCTACTCCTACTCCTAAGTAAGAGATGAAAAAACAACAACAATCGACAAAATCAAAAGAACTAACAGGACAAAACTGATCACTAATAAAGAACAGGTAGGAGCAGATGGAATTGGATTTTAAGATAGATATAATTAAGCAAGGTGGGAATGGAATTTAGAAGAACAGAACCTGCAAGCACATCGCCAACTGCCTGAGCATCCTCAACTGTCATGGCGTAAGCACGCCCTTGCTGACCTCTTCCAGCCTACTGCTGAAACTGTAAAAATCTCTGCTGCTGTGGCTGTAACGGTCCTCTCTGCTGCTGTCCTACCGGAGCCTTGGCTCCTGCTCCTGGTGCTGCTCCCTGTGCTACTCTGCCTGTGAACTGGAAACACTCCCTCAGCTGGTGGTCTGCTGCCCCACATAGTAGGCACGAGCCCAACCTCTTCCTGCACTCTCCCCATCCATGTCCCGATTTCTTACAGTAGGGACAACTGGTAGTCTGCTGTCTCGGGGCCTGCTGCTGCTGCCTCGGCTGCTGATACTGCTGTGGCTGCCTCTGCTGATGCTGATAGTGAGGCCTCTTGGCCTGACCTCCACTACTTCCTGCTCCCTGTGTATCACGGCCCCTCTTGAGCTTCAGCTCAAGATCATCCTCAGCTGCCATCGCTCCTGCCAGAATCTCCTCAAAGGTGGCATTTCTATCACTCTTGGTCAAGGACTTGACCTCCTTGACCAAGCCTTTCCTGAACCTCCTCGTCTTCGCTGTCTCGCTAAGGCCCTCCACAAATCTGCTCAACCGGCAAAACTCACCGGAGTACTCCTCTACAGTCTGGTTCCCCTGAACCAGGTTCTCGAACTGGGTCTCCAAAGCACCGACTGCCTGATCTGGGAAAAACTTTCCCTTGAAGAGCTCCTTGAAAACTCTCCATGTCTGCCCTGGAGTGCCTACTCTCGGGTCCGTCTGATACCAGGTACGGGCAAGATCCCGCATCTGGCTGGCTGCTGCCTCTATCTGTAGTCCGGCTAGTATCTCCGCCAGTCGAAAATCTCCTCAATGTGCTCAATCCAGTCATCAGCATAAAGAATCCCCTCTGTCCCCAAGAAGTCCCTGGGGTTCATCTTCTTGAAGTCCTAATGCCCGGAATCCTCTGCTGTCGCGGTTGTCCCAATCCTTCCTGTGGCTGGACAGCCAACCTCTCCACCGTCGCTCTAGCCAGCTGATGGACCTCATCTATGCCCCTGGTAAACTCCGTCGTATGACACTGCTGCTGGGCCTGCTGCGTTTCTAGGAAATGCTGGATGTATGAAAACATCTGTGCAGCATCCACTAATCCAGATGGCATCGGCGGCTGGAACTGCTGCTGGTGCTGCTGAAACTGTGGCTGACGAAACTGCGGGGGAGGCATGTCTGGGGTAGCTGGGATGGTCCCCCGAATAAGTAGAGGTGCACCCCCAAATGTGGCAGAAGCTCCCACATGAGCTGGAGTAAGGGGAGCTGCAGTCCCCGGGTCCTGGTAAGCTGGACGAGAGGTGGCAGACCTCTCGGTGGTGTCACCTGGACCGAGACGCTGTGATCGTGTCTCCACCATCCTGAAGACAGATCAATAAGGAAGTCAATAACGGTACAAGGATGATAGTATCAAGAAGGACAATATGAAATAGATTATATAGATTTGAACAAAAGTCAGTAGATTCAAATCCATAGAAATTTCTAATTGTGATTGAGTATCCACTCTCTCTAAGCCTATTCCTTAAACCCTTTCACAGGCTGTAGTGATACTCTAGTTCGAATACCACTACATAAACTCGACCTGCATGGGCCACCACTAAAAATGGGTCACGACCCGCACCCTAGAGTAAGGGCACGAGAAGTGGGTACGTCCAGCCTACGTCGCAGTGTCGGCGGTAGAACGCTTGTCCTAGGTCAATCATCTAACAATATAAAGTACCTGTACAGTTTATACTCTCCAAATGGAGGTGACAAACAGAAATAATCTCAATCACATCTAGGTAGAAGAATGAAAGATAGATATATAGATAGTAACTCAAAGAGAACAGTAGAATAGATGAAATAAGTCCAAGTGTCTAGGATAACATAACATCAGAATGTCAACTCATAATACAATAATTCTAAGAGTCTATACATCTCCACATCTCAAAATATAACTCAGAATATGAGACAAAAAGATAATACAGAAAAGACTGTCTAGCTAAACTAGCCTAGACTACTGGGGCAACATCCTCAGCTGCAGGTGGATCCTGCTGAGGGTCCACAACATAAGTGTCATCTAGTCCTGCTCCATAATAGGTAGACACCAGGGCCTCATCCTCATCCTCTGTAATATTTTCAACAGGTCCAATCAGGACAGGAACGAGCACAATACATCTCACGCAGTGCATAGTATGATAGGAAATATAAAGTATGCAATAGAGTAAAATACAGGAAACGCTGAAAGAAGATACATGTAGCAAAAGAGGTAACTGTAATGAAATATCTACTATAATAGAGAACTAGCAGTGTCTAGTGAGTCAGAGTAAAATATAGACATGTGAAATAGCATAGGAGATTCATGACTACAGCTAGGAGTGATTCATGACTACAGCTACTGGGGTAATATCCACATAACTATTTCCACTCCCCCATCCCCAATCAATACACAAGGATCCGTTCAAGTTATGTTAAGATTCGTGATAAGCCCATAAATAGGAGATTCATGAGAGGCTCTGTGAGCATGAGAGTACATGATCACAAGCGATTCGTGAATCTATGAAAGCATAGAGATACATGATGATTCGTGAAAAGCACAAACATGCTGTATCTGATGCTCCCGAGGAGGATAACATCTCATGAAAAGATCCATATAGTACCAATCCATGATAACAATCGTGTCAGCATCAAGTAAAGTAATCTAGAGCAAGAATATAAATCCTGGCAAATATGAAACGGTCAGAGAATGTACTCGTCTGATAACTGAATGTCTGAAGAGGATATACTGTCTGAGGAGAGGTGTATGGCTCCTAACCAGAGCAATACAAGTCACAATGTATCCACAATGGTAAAATAAAGTATACAATACATACTACATGATTCTAGGTCAATCTGGTCAAAAGTCAACTCTTGGTCAACTCTAATAGTCAAACTAGGTCACAGGAAGTCAAACTAAGTCAATAAGGTCAAACAAGTCAAATACTAGTCAACATGATCAATCTGGATCAAGTCTAGGTCAAACTTAGACCAACTAAGGTATTGATCAAACAAAGACCAGTCAGCAAGGTAAATAGGTCAAACATGGTCAGACTAGTCAAACTAGTCAAAGTTAGGCCAACCTTAGTCAACTAGTTAGGGTTTTAGTCAAACTAGTTAAACTAGTCATTGTAGGTCAATCCTAGTCAATTCTAGGTCAATTAGGTCAAGGTTTGACCTAAGGTTGACTTTGGTCAACCTTTAGTCAACAAAGGTTAACAAGTTGGGTTTTGGGCCATTAGGGCTAACCCTCAAGCCATAGGCTAATAATCTTGGCCATAGGCCATGGGCTAGTCATAGGGTTTCATAGAACCTATAACTCGAAGTATATATAGATATATATATAATATATAATAGTATATATATATATATATATATATATATATATATATATATATATATATATATATATATACTACCTACATACCCATATATGAATACTAAATATAAATCAACCCACACTCACATATTTATATATATGACCTAATATAAACTAGTACAAAATATACATATATATCATATATATATATATATACAAATATATATATATATATAACTAGATATATTACATATATATAGAGAGACATAGAGAGAGAGACTTAGATTGAGAGAGAGAGACTTGGAGTGAGAGAGAGAGAGAGAAGAGAGACAACAGAAATGGGGGGATTTTCCAGTTTCCTGGGAACAGGAAACAGTCCCCCAACCTAAATACACACACACATTACATATACATATATGTATACACACACACAACTACCTATACACTCAACCAATTACTCTCAAACTCACCTACACACACACATACTATATACTAATATTTATACACTGAAATACATATATACATGTATAATTCACATCAAAATTAGGTTTGAAACTTGAATTTAAAAACTGGTAAAATAACCCAAAATAGGAAACTGAGAATAGTGAACTCGAGATATGGTAATTCCAAATTCACACACGAAATCGAGCTAAGACCCGAATCGAAGGGTTGGTAACTGAGCCCCTAGGTGTCCTCTAGTGTCTAGTGTCCCTAGGAGTCCACCACGACACGACACAACGTGTCCAACCGCCCAAAAACCTAATCAGGTAAATCAAGATACGCACACACACACTCAGTGTCGTGCACGTGTGTACTTAACTCTAGGACACGACACACTTGCACCCGTGTCTCGTGCTCGTGCACGAAGGTGCGCCTAGGGGTTGGGCACGTGTCCAACACCCTGCACCGTGTCCACGTGTCTCACAGTGTCGACACGAGAGCCGTATCAGTCGTGAAAACACGACTGATGCGCGCGTTTGGCACCGCGTCGTGCAGTGAGTCACGCGCCTCGTGGACACGACACGAGCCACGAGGGGCCTCGTGGTCATGTCCACGTGTAGCCCAGTATAGGGCTACACACTCGTGCAAACACGAGGTGTCCTCGACTCGTGTCCATGCGATACGAAGGCCGTGTCCAAGTCGAACTTTCGACTGGACTGTGCCGTGCACGACAGTGTACGACCAGTGCACGTGTCCTCGTGTCCTCGATACGACACGAGGTGTCCTAAAATTTTGGGGCATGTGCGCAGACACTGCCCCCTCGTGTCCACCAATT
Organism: Iris pallida; assembly: GCA_029216955.1. Taxonomy (NCBI): domain Eukaryota; kingdom Viridiplantae; phylum Streptophyta; class Magnoliopsida; order Asparagales; family Iridaceae; genus Iris; species Iris pallida. The sequence goes on along the minus strand of JANAVB010029820.1, from coordinate 3,871,190 downwards.
TTGGTGTGTCCTAGGGTCTGTACAGTGAGAACTAAGGGGGTGGTAGCAGGGCACTGCACGAGGGCCTCGTGCAGTGGGTTCGTGTCGATTTGGACACGAACATGACCCAATTTTGTGTTCAGTCCAGTGGGGTTGTGACCTAGGTGTCTCAGGCTACCCAAAAACATATTTTGTTTACATTTTAATAAAAACCAGTTCTTTGTGGCATTTCAACAAACACAGTTTCCTAGTCTAGGATACGTGTCCGATACGGACACCAAACCAACTCAAACCTTCACCAAATTTGTCCTACAGTACCCTAGTACCTAGATGCATGCAAATATGAGAGAAAACACAAAATTAACATGGTTTATGGACATTTACCTATTTGGTGAAAAATAAGAAAATACCCAAGTAGGGGGGTGTTCTTCCACTTGGTGATGCCCAAAGCCCTTCAATTTCCTGATAGTAGGCCCTAACTAGTACCCTCTAGTGTAGGGGAGTCCAATGCAAGAAACTAGAGGTGATTTAGATCAAAATTGATCAAGTTGTGTAGGTTTGAAGAAATAGGATTTTTCTAGGTTTAATTTCATGTAAATGGCCATGAATGAAAGCAATGGGGTTAATATAGGATGGTGGGCTGCCAAGGGGGTCCTTGGCCGGCCATAGCAAGGGGGTGTCCTAGGCTTGCTTCTAGGTTAAGGCAAGGACTTTATGGTAAAGGCTTGATATTTTGCATGGTTTAAGCAAAATATCAAATAAGGTAAACTAGATATTTATCACTTTATCCTATGACTAATATCTATCCCTTATCATTCTAGGTTAGTAACTAACCTCTAGATTAGTGCTAACTAGGTTAGAAGCTAACATGACACTAATCAACTAATTAAATAATAAATCACATAATCCAAATAATTCCAAATAATTCCTAGAAAATTACCAAAATACCCTTTAGGCTAAAAATCACTAATTTGGTGTTCTAAGCCTATGGCTAGGCTCTCATGGTCATGGCAACTTCTAGGTTAAGAAAACTAGGGTTTACACTAAGTTATACTAACAAATCACAAGGTCATAAGTCATGACTTAGCATGACTTTAGAAATGGTTTAACTTAACTAAAATCACCAGAAATCATACCATGACTAAAATACCACTAATAAATAATAAAAAATAATAAATTTTCAAAATACCCCAATTTTAGAAAACAGGGTGTTATATATGGTGACCAAGCTGCAACTATAAGTCAAGAGCAACTCCAGCTGGCTCTACTACCTATACTAGCCCTCGGCCATAACATGTGTCACACAGAGCCTCCAACTCACCTGCACATATCCTAGTCAGGAGCGGAGCAAGGTACAATTCTAGGTAATGAACAAGAACATGATAAAATGAGTACATGGGTACATGAAAATAAAATACAGGAATGAACAGGAGAGTACAGGAAAATAGTACAGGAAATAAAGTATAAGAACATGTAAAGTACAGGAAATGAAACTATAATCCTGAAGTACAAGACATGATAAGTGCACAATATTTGAAATACATCTAGTCCATGTGACCGGGGGGTGAGTACAAGAGTATGTACAGGAGTACAGGAATGTAGTACGGCTTAGGGCCCGCGTGCACGATGCGAGGCCTAAGCTATCTACATGAATATAGTAATCGGGGTTTGGTCACATGGCTTAGTGTATTTCCCCACCCAACACAAGTAAGTACAAGAACAGGAATACAGGAGTACATTGGTACAGGATATCGTGGCATGACGTGTCACAAGAAAGGTACAAAATATATAAATATACAAGACCGTAGAAAAGTACTTGCCTTGCTCCGGGAAAGTACTGGTAAACAATGGAACTGGATGTCCTCCTGTTATGAATAATTTGATACAAGTTGATTAATATCTAAATTATTCCAATTACTCTATTAATTATTCTAATATAATGGAAAACACTACTGGTTTTAAGCTAAAACTATTTATCGACTTTTACCAATTAGTACACTAAATTATCCCTACCTTTCTATGATAATCCTCAAAGTATTTCATAATCTTAAAAGAAGAAGTAGTGGCATCAATTCATGTTATAGTCGAGAAATTTCCTACCTTAATGTCAATTCCTATACAAAAGAACCTTTGAAATAGGGTTTCCTCACTGAGATTAACATCGCAGTTTCAACAATCTGAGTCAAATATTTATATATATATATATATATATATATTTTTTTATATATTAATATATAGATATATATTATATATTATATATAATATATATATATATATATAATATGAACCAAAGCACTGCTATATGAATCTCCAATTCACCAAACTTACCAAGGCATTGGTATATGAACCCCAGGTTCAGTAAATTGAATCAAAACATTATTATTGGATTTCATAGGTTCTTCAATTTACCACAGGACCTTCATTGCCACACATGCCCTTTAGTACAATAGATAGGTAAAGCAATACTTATACAAAATAGGAAATCAAGTCAGCATGCAAACGGCTACCAAGGCTTCTTTGCAAACATTCAAAAATAGAATTTCCATAATTAGAATATAATTCATACAACTACTCTACTGAAGATTTAGTGTACCATTTCCATCTCAAGGAATATGTACATAATCGAGAATAGGAATTATACAAAATTGGATATAAGTAGAAATCATTCAACTACTAGACTTAATAAGCAGTCTTCAATGCTAACTCCAATCCCTGGACACACGTACTTCTCGGACACAATCCGCACTGGAACACGAGCAACAATCTTGAAGGCACATAAACGGACACACACGCAAGACACGAACATTAAACAGCACCCGCAACAAATGGTATCCTTACACGCACGCAGACGATACGCCACCCCAATCTACCAACCTGACATCGAACACACGAAACCGAACGAACTCATAACTAAAATTAACATGGAAACTTAAATCAAGAGAAAAAACTATATACCTGAGGAGAAATCTGGTTGCAGCTGGGGATACATTCCAAGGGTCGGACACGGCTCTACTTAACCTGAGTTATGAACAGAACCAGGGAATCACCAGAACAATCTCATTTACTGGGAATTTAATTCAAGAATTCAAAATCGAAGCATCAGAATTATCGAGAAATTAAATAACTACTGCCAAGACTCGATCCCAAAATGCTATGGACTCGTTCTGTCGATCATATTCCAACCAAAAGAAATTCAATCAACTGCTAAACAAAACTTTAGATCTAATGATACAAAACTCATACTCACCGATCTATTCCTCCAAGCCCTTCACGAATTTGTCAAGCGTTCCTCGAGTCTTCAAGGAAAATTACTGAGAAGAATTCGAATAGAGAACTCCCGAACCAAATCTGAACCAGAACCCGATCAATTGATCTTGACAGTCCAATCGATCCCGAAAAAATAACAAAACACCCCTAATTTACCATGCTCACATGTCGTCAAGCTCGGACACGCGGTGGGTCTGTGTGTCGTCGGAGAAAGAGATGCCGAAGATTCGTTCGTCAAGGTCAAGGATGTCCTTATGTGGAAGAGATTATCCGCACCTCGTCGCCAGGAAAAGCTGGCTCCAAAGCGATGCCATGAATGTCACGTCGAACGCCGCTACCGATCTAGTTGTGGAGAAAGGAATCGTCGGCCGCCATCGCTACCTTCATCGTCTCTGCATCGCCAGAGAGACCTTGGAATGGTCACCGCCGGAGAATCGCCGTCGTAGAGTCGCCTAGGGCTATGGCTCTACTGAAATTGCAGCTAAGGAAAAAATGGAGGAATGAATGGAATTTGAGTGAGCTCAATGAAGAATGAGCTCCTCTCTCTAACCGTTCACTTAAATGAGACAAAGAACAATTTGCATTTAGGCCCCTCCACAATAATGTAATTTAACACTATAGCCCTCCCCATTTTCGTTATTTATGGCTAAGCCCCTCCCTCCGCTCAAAAACTTTGCACAAATCCTCTCTTCCTTTTCACTTATTGCAGGCGGTGTGGTAAAAATCAGTTAGAAAATCACATGGTGGGGCCCAAAGTTTGTTACAACAAACTTTCAATTTTGAATTCTGCTCCTAAAATTATTTCCCTCCAAAAAATAGATCACAAAATTTATTTTTTAAAACTAAACTTATTATTTGAAACTTCAATCAACAATATTATTATAGGAATGCTTTAAAAATCAAATGTATTTTCCTCAAAATAGGAAGGTGGAGTTACAAGGAAGGCTAACCTACCTATAGTGGCTGCCATTAAAACTTATTTAGGCCTTGGGGGAAAGCCCAATAAGGCCTCAACTAGTCCTCTTGGTTAATTTTAATTTACGTTCAAGTTTGGGATCAAAAGGGTTAAGTTTAAGCCTCTAATGTAACCAATCTAACAAGTGGGATTAGTCCAAACTTACTAACTTAATTAGTGGGGTTTGTGGGACATGACTAATTAATCTTGGGGTCCCGTCTAGAGTCTACGCTACCCGGGTCACTAACACAAGTCGGAACGAGATAAAAATCGAACCCGACTTAACAAATTCCATAAAATCATTAATATAAAATAAAAAATTCCCAAATATTAAAATATGAAAAATAACCAAATATCACAATACATCAATTTAAATATTATTAAAATAATATAAAATTCACCAATTAATCAAAATCCTAAATAATTTAAAAGTCACAAAATGACTAAAATACCCTTAGCCTAAAAAGTGGTAATTAGCTAATCTAATCACATGGGTTAGGCCTCCATGGTCATGGTTAGTCTCTAGGCTAAGCAGCTCTAAGGTTACACTAGCCAAAGAACAAAATCATAAAATACTAATTTAATGATATTAAAATAATCAAAATTCACCAATAAATTAATAACATGATTTAAACCTATTATTAAAAAATCAATTTTACAAAAGTTTAAAATTATTCTCATTTTAGAAAAGTGGTGGTTATAAATCTACCCTCCTTAGAAAAATTTCGTCCTCGAAATTAAGATGGCCGTACTCCTTCTAGGTTAAACCCTCAACAATCAAGGTCAAGAAAACTATATCTAAAACATGTAAATTATGGTCCTACTGGTCGTGATATCACGGTCTTGATCAGGGTCACTATACTATCTATTACAGCATAAAATATCCTGACAGGTACCAATAGAATCACACAACAAGATGGAAAGAAGAACATGAAAGACAGACCTACTAACCCATCACCTGTAGCGTCGGTCTATTCGACTGTCAGCGTAAAAGCCTTGCCCCTCTGGTGTATATCCCTCTGATGGTGCAGTGCACGGTGCTGTACTACAGGTGGCCTAGCTCCCTCTATCTAATCCATGATACTCAAGTACCATCCACACTGATATACCATTCCATCATACTAGGGCACCGTCTATATGGTATCTATTCTGAAATCTAATAATCATACCCGTCTATCCAAAACCATGTTACCAGAATCCTCGTTACGCCAGTAAGTACAACAACGATAAACAATAGAGTCCGCAACTAAGGTACATACCTATAGAATCTAGTATTTAAAATTTTTACATGCCGCTAGCTTGGCTGCAAAAACTTTAAATTCCTACACCCGAGAAATACATCCAAAATCAGACTATATCTCATCGCCAAACCAGTTAATATGGCTGTAGAAGACTCTAGATTCCATGACTGAGGCAACCTAGCCCATAATGTTATCTTTGTAGAAAATTAAGTCAATAATGAATACCAAGAATCAAATTCAACGATGAACAAGGAAGTAGACAGAAACTGTCGGAATCGAATTTCGAGATAGTTTATAATGAGATTCTCAAGGGTCATCCCAGGAATCTTCTCAAGTAGTCCTAACTGTGATTGAGTAACCACTCTCCTAAAGCCTATTCCTTAGTTCCTATCGCAGGCGCGCAGCAATACAACTAATTGTTGCACTACCACGACATCGCACTAATGCGACTCTCGACCTGCATGGGCCACCACTAAAAACGTGTCCCGACCCGCACCCTGTATAAGGGCACAGTGCGTAACAGCGCCCAGCCTACGTCGAAGAATCGGCGGTAGAACGATGTACAAGGTTACTACCTAAACAACAACTCACGCAATTATATAATGTACTTGTCAAAACTCAACTCCGAACGGATGACAAGTATAAGATATGATAATACTCAATCACAGTCTAAGAACGATAAGATAACATAGAATCACAAAGCTATACTAACTCCAAACTCCAACAACTGATATAAACTACTAAAATAAAAATCTCAAACAATCTCAAAACAATATCCAGATCTCAACTCATTACAACACAAGTCTACTAAGCTAATATTCACTCCTGAGTGTCGGGGCCAAAGGTAGCTATACTGTCTCCGGATTCCAAGCAAGTAGGACAAGTATTCTCAGGGCAACCATGTGTAATATTTTCAACAGGTCCAGTCAGGACAGAAACGAGCACAAAATCATCAAGAAATTCTAAGTAATGATAAAGACTATAAAGCAGTTATAGACAGTTATATTGATGAACAAGCAGTTTATACAGTTAAAGAAAATAGAACGATAGTTAGAACAAGGTAAGTAAAACTGAGAAAAACAGAAGATCATGGCAATGAAGACTGTAATATAAAACTAGTTGAACTAGAGTAATGATGATATAAGTCCAGACAGTATGATATAGTCAAGTGTAATCCCAAGGTGAGTCCAGTACCAGATGAATCCAGTATGAGATGAGTCCAGTATGTGATCAATGAATCCAGGGTAAGTCTAGACAGTAAGCCAGGGTGAGTCCTAATCATGACACTAACAAGTAGTTTTAAAATACCAAGATCGACATGTAAACGGCTATAGGTAATCAGACACAACGCACACTTGGCCAAGTATGGGATGGCTAGCATTTCAGTTGATTCCAGCAAAAGGGATGATTCCAGTATTTAGGATATGTCTACATGTCTTACTCAAATTTTTTTGCCCAATAAGTACAAGTGAAACCATAATCCAAACAAAATAAATACAAGTCCAGCCAGGACATGATGATGCCAGTAGGTGATTCCAGGGTAATTCCAGTGATGATTCAGAAATAGAGGTCAGATTATAAGATATGTGTCACATGCAATGGATCCAGTAAATATCAATACGTGCTAGTAACAGAGAATCAAATAGAACTAACTAGAATGAATACAGAAATCGACAAGTAAATGAAAGAACTATCAGAGAATGTACTCGCCTGATACCCTGTGCAACTGATAAAAATTGTTGTCTGAACCTGAGTCACAATGTCCTAAATAAAGCAATACAGGTTATGATGTATCCAAAATAAGGTAAATAAAATCTATAATACAATCTACATGATTTTAAGCAATCTAGGTCAACTCTGGTCAACACTCTAGTCAAACTAGGTCAACTTTAGTCAAACTACAAGTCTAACCAACAAGTCATATAGGGTAAACCACTCTAGGCCTATATACAATATAGGTACAATACATACATGCATATTTATTACATTCATTATTGCATACATAGATACTTGCATATCATTCATTCATATACCATATACATGCATACTTCAGTTCATGCATTATATTCATTCACATATCATTAAGTTGCATACAATATTTATTTTCATTATATACATATAATTCATGCATATTATATAATTACATACATCTATACTTATATACATTGTATACAACATGTAAAAATAGAAGAGAGAAAAAAGAGGAAAAAACTGAAATGGAAAGGGAAGGAAAGAAAAAATATAAGGAAAAGGAAAAAACAGTTGACATATATATGCTTGCATCATATATTCTACATTACCATACATGCTATCATTATATATTGCATATATTATGTATATATTATGCATTCATATCTATCATTACATGTATACCTTGCATTCATATCTAGCATTCATTATATACTTGCATGCATACATTGTATATCATTCTTTCATTCATGCATTTATGTATTGCTTACATACATTACATTGATTGCATTCATACATGCTTGCATTCAACCATATAATACATTAGTGTAAAGAGGATACATATCATATATATTATTCATTCATCTAACATATCATGCATTATATACTCTACATTCATTTAATATCCACACTACATAGGCTCATAGGTTACACAAAATGCATGTCATATAGTCACTCTTCTATTTAAAACCAATACTGTACCAATTGGGCCTTCACTAAATTCTAGGATTAAAGTATGTTGTAGCCCTTTGTGTTAGCTTTCTGAAACTTCAAACGGATCGCATTTTCGTGTCCGGAAGCTCCCGGAATCGCAAAAATACCGAAACGCATTCGTCTTTCAGACAGCTGACACTCAAACAATTTTACAGAAAGTTCTAGAATGTATTTTATCTATTAATATATATTTGGAAAGCTAACTTCGATACGGTTCTTTTAAAAAAAGGAAGATTAATCGGAGTTCTAAGCTAAAAGTTATGACATTTCTAAGTTGTTATGACTACTAAAAACGTGGATGAATATTATGACAAATTTGGGTTGTTTGGACAAAAAAACACATCTCACTCTCCACACCACTCAAGACACACATCAAACCACACTCCCTCTCCTCTAACACAAGCACACCACTAACAACATAACCACACACATCTAAATATATAAAATATATCTAACATATTATTATATATATACAAAATAGTCCATTATAGAAAGAGACACTAAAATAAAAAGTTGAGGCTAAAAGATGACATGTAGACTAAACAACTTAGATCTAACCATGGATATCCAAATGAAACTCATTCTAACCATCCTAACTAACATCAATCCATCCTCTAACATGTCTAAAACTGAAATTAAAACATAATTAAACCTATTAGACTTAAACCAAACACATGAGGTATCCTAATTTGAGATCTAATAAGTAGGACACAAGACACAATTCTAACTTGCTCTAGAGAGCTCCAAATGGCCTCAAACTTGAATCTAAAGGGGGTACATGCATAGGTGTCACGACCCGCATCCAGTGAAAGGGACACGAGAAGTGAATACGCCCAGCCTGCGCCGTAGTGTCGGCGGTGTAGAGATGCTGAATGCTGAGTCACAATATCTAAAACAATCTAGAATAAGCTCCGAATGGAGAGTAAATAATAAGTACTCAATCACGACTCTAGATAGAATAGAAGAATAATCACAAGAGAGTCACAACATAAATAGAAGTCTAGGTGTAAACCACCAGAATAAATCTCAAGTACAACTCATAAAGTCTCAAATAGAAAGACAAATAAAGTACTAAGTCACAGCTAGTCTATGGGCAAGTCCTCAGCGACTGTTGGATCCTCCTGAGGGTCCACGTCGCAAGTGTCATCTAAGCCAATGCCAATAAGTAGGGCATTACTCCTCATCATCACCTGTAAAATTTTCAACATGCCAAGTCAGGACGGAACGAGCACATATCTCTCACAACAATTAATATCAGGATTGGACATATAAAGCAAGCTATAGAAAACTATACATAAATCGCTGTAAAAAAAATCAACAAGAGAGAGAGATTATAAGAATGAGCTATAATATGATAAATAGGGAAATGTAACCTTCTACGTAATTTAGAGCATGAATTGGTTATGAAACGGTTTGGGTTGCACATGGACACAGCTATGGAGTGCACATGGATACCTACTGGGATAATGATCACATAACCAACTACACTCTCCCTGCCCCCAATCAATATACAAGGATCAATACATGTTATGTTATTGCACATGGATAACAACTACTTTATACATGGGGCTCATATGGTCATGAGTGTACATGAATAACATATGAGTGCACATGGATAATATGAATACATGGAGTACATGATGGCTATAATAAAGTACATGAACATGACATACTCGATGTATCCGAAGGGATAAAATTGCATGAAAAGATCCATAGGGTACTAATCCGTGTGAACATCGTGTCAGCATCAAGTATACTAGTCTATAACAAGAGACATATCCAAAGAAGTATGAAAAGATCAGAGAATGTACTCGCCTGGCAAACTGAACTGTTGATGATGAAGTGTAGCTAAACTGGGGCAATGTAAACCTATTTAAAGTATACACATGTCATAACCAAGTCTAAAATATCAAAAGAAATAGCTACAATGCAAGACTACATGCTTCTAGGTCCATTTTGGTCAAAGTCAACCCTCGGTCAACTCTGGTCAAACCTGGTCAACACTAGTCAAACCTGGGTCAACTAGTCCGTCTACTAATTTTTAGGTCATACACAAAATTCTAGGTCATTTGGAGTTCGTTTGAGTTGAATTGGATCAAGGTTGACCCAAAGTTGACTTTTGTCAATTTGGTCTACTTGTCGGCCAATTCGACTAAACTAGGCTCAAGATGACAAACCAAATCTGTCTTAGGACTCCTATAGTCATATACACAACTACAATCTATTCAAAGAGAAGTATCAAGCATAAATATATATAAACATATAGGTATATACACACATGTGTATATACAATACAACCAAAGCCTAAATCTAACAAAAGATGGTATATGTGTGTGTGTGTGTGTGTGTGTGTGTGTGTGTGCTGGTACTTACTGAAATGAGGGTCAAATCTGAGATTAAAAACATTCAAACATAATCATGGTATAACCCAAATTACTATAGTATTATATACATATATACAATTAAGAGACTATATATATATATATATATATATTTATATATATATATTATATATATATATATATATATATATATATAATATATACAAATGTTAAAAAGGAAAGATTGGCAAATGGTTTGAAATAGTTTGAAGAATCAAAATCTGGAATTAAATTCCCTCGACCCATTCTCAACGCATATGAACATAGCAACGGGTTTCAACGGGATTTTATATATATATATAATTGAATATATGTATACAAAACTATATAGCAAGCATATATACTCATAATTGATGAAAATTATGAAACAAAACCAAAAGTTGGTTCCCACATATTCGAAACCTCATATAAGTCCTGAAAACTCAGATTTTGTAAGCTAAGAAGCTGGAAAACAAAATATCACATTTCAACTCAAAATCGAAATTAAAGAAAACAACCCAATTTCACACAACGACCCAAAATACAAAATACACCAAACGAACCCGCGAAACTCAGCATACACGTTGGTCTCGACCTACGTGATGCGTTCGTATACTCTCGGGTTCGAAATGTGTCCGTGTCGTGTCCACAGAACGCGTATCGGAATTTCTCGATACCGCGTGATACGCGTGCGTTCTCGCTCGTTTGAGCGCCGCACACGCAACAAAACGCCCCGTGCTTGTGCACGCAGCTGGGGGTCCTGGGGTAGGTCTAGGACACGATGACACGGTGACATGCCATGCCAAAACAGTGCACGCGGCCCGCACCTGCGTGCGGCCTGCTGCGCGCGCGCGCACCCGCGCGCCCTCGTACGCGCGGTTCCGTCCTCGTGGCTCGCTCGTCGGGCCACGCCGCGACTCAGGGTTCGTCCTACGGGTCGTAGGTATAGGTCAACATGTTCTGCATCCAGGAACGGGTCTTCGCTGTGTCGTGTGCGTGCACAAAGTCCGTTCCCGCGACAAAAATGACAGGCTGAATGCACAGTGGCTGAGCGGTGCACGTGCGATTTCTCCGCGCTCGCTCAACGAAAAGTCATAAAATTTTACGAGCGTGGGGGAAGAGGTTGCCCCCACGTGCTCACAAAATTTTACGTAAAATACACTCAGTGCATCGAGAAATCACGCGCGGACAGCAGGGCACACACGGCCTCGTGCACGGGATCCGTGCACGTGCGTCCGTCGCCCGAAACGCCACTGATATGATGCCAAAACCAAAACCGTCTTCACGAAAGTTTATCAAAATCATATTATCTAAACATCCATGAAGTCAAAATCAAAAATAACAACTTTCTATCCTAAGCAGCATTTCGTCGAATACGTGCCGTTAGGGACCGACACGTGTTTGATACCTCCATCAAACGGAGTCGAAATTTCACCAAATTTCGTGGGCAAGTCTAGGGCACCTATATGGATGCAAAAATGAAAGAAAAATCAGATTTGCAATGGTAGATTAGGGTTTACCTATTGAGTGTCAAAACTCAATGAACGGGGCTCCTAGGTTGTCGTGTCGGTCGATTTTCCTCCAGAAAAAACCTCCATCTCCACTCTAGAAGTGCTCCAACAGATCCTCCTCTTCTCGACGAGCACAACGGAGTTCGTTTTGGAAGAAACGGACTCTGGATGAAGGAATTATTAGTTTTGGAGAGGTGGATCTTTTAGGGTTTCTTTGTGGAGGCTACTATTCTACAAATGAATGCAAAAGGGGAGGGGTGCTGCTGTGTTGGGCGGCCAAGGGGGGTTCTCTACGGTTTGGATTTCACTTGGGCCAACTCCTTCTCAAGTAGAAATGGGCCCAAGTCAAAAGACTTAAAGGCTAACATGCAAAAAGGCTAAATTAAATCAATTAAAGCCTTAAAATAATCTAATGCATAAAAATAAATTCTAAAAAATAAAAATAATAATTCTAAGGCATGGTTAGTCCCTATACAATGTCCCCTAAGGTTAAACCAGGTGCTAGCACAAACATAAGTCAACATATTCAGAAAATCACAAAAGGCCAAAATGGCTAAAATGACTAAAATCATCTAAACCACTCCAAAAATAGAGATTAAAACTAAATAAATTTTTAAAAACAAAATGTGAATTTTAATTACATTATTAGGCTTCCAGTGAAGGTTGACTAAGGTCAAACTACCAAGTCACCAGTTTGCAACCAATCAAATCACACTGCAAGCAATCCAATTTATAAATAGATAAAAATTCAAATAAAATCATAAAAATTGAAATAAATAACAATTACTAAAATACCCTTGAAATTGAAAAGTGAGTGTGACAAATCTACCCTCCTTAAAATAATTTTGTCCTCGAAATTAAGATGATCCTACCCTTCTAGGTTAAAATCTCCAACAATCATGGTCTTAAGAAAACTTATCTAAATCATGCAGTTAGAAAGATATCATACATGATTATGGCAGGTAATCAGTCTAGGGTCTCATCTTGCCACTATAGTCATACTAGATCAAAAGTAGTCATATGGTATCAAACATACAAACAATATGGTAGGGTACAGTAATCATCAAGATAGGATAAGGTATGGGTCAAGAACTCACCTCTACTAGGTCTGGTAGCTGGAACTCTCTTCCGGAGGTAGGCCTCGATTAGGGGCAAGTGTAGTAGGACAGTCTCGTATCTTGTGTGCAGCTGACCCACAAAATAGGCATAATCCTAGTCTCTTCCTACAGTCCTTCCATACGTGCCCAAGCTTCTTACAGAAAGTACATGTAGGCCCACCACAACTGGTCTCTGCTAGACAGGAATCTGAACTGGATAGGCTGGTCTAAGCTGAAAGCCTGGGTACTCCTGAGGCTCTGGGTATAAACTGCTCCTCGCTCTCTTGGGACTAGGCTCCTCCCTCGAATGCATATAATCCCACAACAGTTGAAAACTGAGACTCTGCTCTCTCATAAGCTCAGCCTGAAGTTTCTGTACCTCCTGCACATCCTGAAGGAGTCTGTAAATATGAGCCCCATCAAGAATAGCATGGAGTACCACTCCAGGAGGCAAATGGAGGCCCTCAGTCTTTGGTTGAACTACAGCCCTCTCCTGAAGAATAAAAGATGGAGGGAAATTCTCCGATGTGGCTACTAACACCTCCTGAGTAATAGAAGGGGGAAGTATAATCTCGGTCTCATCCGAAATTGTAGTTGTACACTGGGGACAAACTCTGGTCATGGGTGCCATTCTGGAAAAGATAAGGATAAATAATAAATCATCGGGCTGTATGGCAGTCTATAATCCTATACAAATACTGGTGATAAAAAAATAACTAAAATTAACCATAAAGCGTTAATATTCTAAAGATGATCAAAATCGAAAGTTTAAAGCACGACTGTCAATAACACTGAAATCCAAGCACACTATATATATATAAGAAATTTTTTTAGTCTCGATATGATCTAAGTTGATCAAATCCAGGATGAATCGAGGTTTGGGCAAGATGGAGAACGAGGTCATTGAAGTCAAGGCACGAGTATCCAAGACTTGAAATCCATGTCACAATTGAATTAATTCAATTGAATAAGGTTCCAAATATTGGATGATAAGGAGAATGATCAAGTCGATTGGTCACGATCAAGGGTTTAGAATTCAACACTATTGAAATCCTAAAGGATACTGCGAGGATATAGAAATAAGTCAATTTCCTCCTTTTGATAAGGAAGCTAAACGTGGTACCTTGGGTTGACCTATTAAGTACAGTGCCTTGTCTTTCTGAAATATGTGAAGACAAAAGCAAAAAGAGTTCAAAGACGATGCTATTGAGTACCATACATGGCTCATAGAAGACGAAAATAATTCAAGAAGAATTGCCAAAGCTGTCGTGGTGAGACTCTAGGGAAAGTTTAACTATGCCTCTATCCACATAGAGTAATATATGAAAGCGAACCAAAGTACAATAGGTTGATCAGACCATCATATATCGGTTCTGATTAGACAATATGTTAGTGGGTCGACCCAATAAAATATGTGATGATCAAGCTCGAAAAAGAGATAAGCTTGCAAAACTAAGGCTAAATTAGCAGCATAAGGTAGTCAAAATATAAGTAAGGGAGGTAAAGATGAAGAAAAAAAATAGTCCAAGATCCTTAACTAAAGGGTCAAACAATCATGATAAGGTACAAGGTTAAGCAATTAAGGAAACAAGAAGAACACCATCACATGTCGGGTCGAAAGAATTGAGTCATGGTTGGTTCTCGAATTTAAGTCAGAAAGTATTTTAGTATCATGGTAAGGGCTATAGTTTAGTCTTATTGACCAGAAAGTCTCATCAAGAAAATAGTGTACAAGGAGACGTGTTTAGTGGGACATGATATGTCTACATGAAGGTGGACTCGTCTAGGTCTTACATGTGAAGTTTGTTGGAGGATAACAACTAGTATTACACTCCGAATATCAAATTCACGGTAAGGGACATCAAAGAATATAAAATAGAAGGTAAGGGTTCAAGAGGTGACAATTAATACAGGAATAAAGGAAATCAAGTTGAAGCATGAAATAAATTTAATTAAGAATCCAGTGAAATAATTTAGGAACACAGTTCTAAAGGAAGAATACTGTTAAGGAACGATCAAATACAAACGACTAGAAAGTCACAATAAAAGATCTAGATTTGAGGGAAGGTTGAGTAAGTCAAGATTGAGATACAGTCACAAAGTTTGGCAGACGACTAACAACACTTGAGTATATACTACTGTTGTAGTGTCCCGCTCCTCGCGGTCCACTATGTAATACCTACGGCTTATTGACTCAGTCATGAACTGAGTATTTGGTGAAACCTTTGTCGGTATCGATTGATCACGGATGAAATGCAATGAACCTTTCCAATTGATGGATTGGCTTCTATTGAAATGAATCCAAGAGTTTTGATGAATATTTTCTCTCGCTGCTTGGTTTTTATGAATGCATTTTCGTGTTGGTTTTCGATGATTGATTTTCATTGTTCGCTTTCATCGTATTTCGTATTCATTTCGAATCTTGAGAGAAAGAGACAAAGTATGCTAATCAACTGTTGGTGCCAATGTAGGCCGTGTGAATTGTTCGTGAACGGTACGTGAAGTCCCTCCTTCTCTCAATTAAGATTCATCTCGGTAAGTTGCTTCAACCGAACAAATATTGATCTATACGCCTAATAAAAATAATCTCTAGTCCACTCTGTTGCCTTGTCACAATGATCAACGATACCACATCCATAAAAGATAAGAGAAGATAATTGAATTGAATCAATTACAAGAATATGTATTGCTACTCTATCTGCTCTATAAGAATGATCATCTGCTTGTCACTAGTATGCTTGAAAATGTAGACATGTACAGACGAACTTGTACGTATTGAGATGAATCTGAAGGCACGAAACAAACGTGTCGTTATCTGTGTATAAGTCCAAATGTGTCTCATCTGATAGAATGGCTAGAGCATGCATTTGGTCTCGGATAACTTGTATACAAAGAAAATATTTGTCTCTTGGGTGGTATCTGGGGGCACCTGGAATCGCTCGGCCTAGGAGAGATTAGGGCCTCCATGTGAAAATGGGAGTCGATCTGAGTCCTTAGCAACGAGCTGAACCAAAGAGTCATAGCGGCTAATCATGGGGATAACCCATGGACCAACATGTAGAATAGTCCACCTGCATGACCCGAATGACAACTTCAATATCTGCAAGAATGAACATGAATTACTCGTTATGCAAATTGTGCTAACATATTTTGTGCAGGGATGACTGCCGGTGTTGGTAAGATGGTTATGATATATTTCTACTATCATGTTCTTATGAATTGTTAAAAAGAACCTAGACAAGTAGAAAGATCACTAGTAAATGTTAGCTCAACATGTTGATTTAGTGCAGAGATTTGCGAGTTCGGCCAAAAGCCGCTCGCTAGTACATGATGTGTGCTGACCCACGCTGTGGGCATCCTTTTCAGAAAGCAAAAGGAGACATGAGGATTTCAAGTGAGGCACTGAAGCTCGTCTAGCCCAGTAGAGCTCGTGGATCGCCTCGAAGTTTCATTTTTATTCCAGTCAAGTTTCAAGTTTTTATTTCCTTTGAAGGTGTCTTTCAATTCCAGCTTGTAATAAAGGGATATCATGTATGGACATTACGGCTATTTTCAAAAAGAGAGTTTCAAAGAGAATCATGTAGCCAATATAAGGCACTCTGAGTTTGCAAAGCTTTGTACTTGTATTCCTATCAAGTTATCAATAAAAGAAGTATTTCCATTTCAAATCTCTGTGTCCAATATTTGGTTTTCTGCAATAAATGGGTGCGTGCGTGTGTTTTGCTTAACTAATTGGTGCGTGCGTATGTTTTTGCTTGACTAGTTATTTTGTGTAGGTACATGGCCTTGTGCAAGCACAACTTAGGCTTGCACGGCATCACACCTTAGCGAGGACGATCGATCCCGCAGGGATCCAGGCAAGACGGACGACCCTAGCGGGATCGGGGCGTGACAAAGTGGTATCAGAGCACGGTTTTACGTCATTGGCCTCTTGCAAATATTTTTCGAAAAAGTATATAAAGTATTTTGATGGCTTTCAAAGGTGTCCCGATCTTGAGTTATGAAAACCAATGCCCATACAATAAGTCCATAATATTTTATGAGACTGACAGAAGTTATACTCTTTTGTAGAGAAATGGCCCCTCTTCATCCATCTGTCTCGACAGATTCGATAGAACGGATCATGACATTGTTAGAACTGCAAAGGCAGGACAGTGAGGAACGCAATCAAATATAACAGGCCCAAATAGAGGCCCAGCAGAAACAGTTGGAGTCCTTGACCCAACTTGTCACGGCACTTGCGGCAAATTGAGATACCACGCAGCGACCAAACCAACGGAAATGCCCGAGATTGAGCCCGTGGAGGGTGACGAGCCCCAGCCAGCGCAAAGGCATATTTCCTTTAGGCCAAAGGACTTCTTAGACGCGAAACCTCCAGAATTTGAAGGCAGGACGTCACCCGACAAGGTGATGGACTGGATTGATAAAATGGAGAGTCTGTTCGCGTTCATAGGAGTTCCGAGTAGCAAGAAGGTAGTTTGTGCCGTTATGCTTCTACGGATGTGAGCAAAGGATTGGTGGAAGGAGAAGAAGCCGGCACTGCTCACAACGGCTAGAAATGGGAAGATCTCATGGGCCTCGTTCAAGAAGGCGTTTCTGGATCAATATATGCCTCCAGCCATGAGCAAGAAGATGGAGGATGACTTCATCACACTGAAACAGGGAGATATGTCCGTGGAGGACTATGAGTCTGAATTTGCTAAGCTGGCAAATTTTGCTGCTGTGATGCTACCCACCGAACAGACTCGCATAAATCGATTTGTTGGAGGTCTGAATGATGACATTCAACTGAGTGTGCTGAATCGAAAATGTGGGTCATATTCTCAGGCCTTTGAGGCAGCGCTACAGGTGGAACAGTTCTGCCTGAAGAAGGCATCTAATAAAGTGCAGTACAGTCGGAATCATCCCACCAAGAGATATCATAACGGAGAGAAAAAGACTGACGGAGAACAGAACAACAAGCCTGTATACGGTTTTTGCGGTCGACGAGGGCATGTTAAAGAGGACTGTCGCTATGTGAATGGTCAGAGTTGCAGTTACTGTGGCAAGAGTGGGCACATCAAGGAGGACTGTCGTGCCGCTAATTACGCTTGTTTTCGTTGTGGCCAACAGGCCACTCAGTCAAATATTGCCCGAAAAAGAATAGAACGGATCAGAATATAGATGATAATAAAGAGCGTGGGCAGCTGCTAGGCCCACCGCCGCTCCGAGATAATCTGCACAACCAGCAGTTGCAGAATGCCAACACGGCGACAGCGTGCGTCTATAATCTCTCCACGTTGCTTGATCCAGAATGCAACAATAGTGGAGGTGAGTTTGTTTCTTAAGTTTGAGGACAAAACTTTTCTCGGTGGGTTATTATGTAGTGTCCCGCTCCTCGAGGTCCACTATGTAATACCTACGGCTTGTTGACTCTGTTATGAACTGAGTATTTGGTAAAACCTTTGCCGGTATCGATTGATCACGGATGAAATGCAATGAACCTTTCCAATTGATGGATTGGCTTCTATTGAAATGAATCCAAGAGTTTTGCTGAATGTTTCTCTCGCTGCTTGGTTTTGATGAATGTGTTTTCGTGTTGTTTTTCGATGATTGGTTTTCATTGTTCACTTTCATCGCATTTCACATTCATTCCGAATCGTGAAAGAAAGAGACAAAGTATGCTAATCAACTGTTGGTGCCAATGTAGGCCGCGTGAATTGTTCGTGAACGGCGCGTGAAGTCCCTCCTTCTCTCAACTAAGATTCATCTCGGTGAGTTGCTTCAACCGAACAAATATTGATCTGTACGCCTGATAAAAATGATCTCTAGTCCACTCTGTTGCCTTGTCACAATGATCAACGATACCACATCCACAAAAGATAAGAGAAGATAATTGAATTGAATCAATTGCAAGAATATGTATTGTTACTCTATCTGCTCGATAAGAATGATCTGCTTGTCACTAGTATGCTTAAAAATATAAACATGTACAGACGAACTTGTACGTGTTAAGATAAGTCTGAAGGCACGAAACAAACGTGTCGTATATCTGTGCATAAGTCCAAATATGTATCATCTGATAGAACGGCTAGAGCATGCATTTGGTCTCGGACAACTTGTATACAAGGAAAATATTTATCTCTCGGGTGGTATCTGGGGGCACCTGGAACCGCTCGGCCTAGGAGAGATTAGGGCCTCCATGCGAAAATGGGAGTCGATCTGAGTCCTTAGCGACGAGCTGAACCAAAGAGTCACAGCGGCTAATCATGGGGATAACCCATGGACCAATATATAGAATAGTCCACCTGCATGACCCGAATGACAACTTCAATATCTGCAAGAATGAACATGAATTACTCGTTATGCAAATTGTACTAATATGTTTTGTGCAGGGATGACTGCCGGCGTTGGTAAGTTGCTTATGATATATTTCTACTATCATGTTCTTATGAATTGTTAAAAAGAACCTAGACAAGTAGAAAGATCACTAGTAAATGTTAGCTCAACATATTGATTTAGTGCAGAGATTTGCGAGTTCGGCCAAAAGCAGCTCGCTAGTACATGATGTGTGCTGACCTACGCTGTGGGCATCCTTTTCAGAAAGCAAAAAGAGACAGGGGGATTTCAAGTGAGGCACCGAAGCTCGTCTAGCCCAGTAGAGCTCGTGGATCGCCTCGCAGTTTCATTTACATTCCAGTCAAGTTTCAAGTTTTCATTTCCTTTGAAGGTGTCTTTCAATTCCAGCTTGTAATAAAAGGATATCATGTATGGGCATTGTGGCTATTTTCAAAAAGAGAGTTTCAAAGAGAATCATGCAGCCAATATAAGGCACTCTGAGTTTGCAAAGCTTTGTACTTGTATTCCTATCAAGTTATCAATAAAAGAAGTATTTCCATTTCAAATCTCTGTGTCCAATATTTGGTTTTCTGCAATGAATGGGTGCGTGCGTGTGTTTTCCTTAACTAATGGGTTCGTGCGTGTGTTTTTGCTTGACTAGTTGTTTTGTGCAGATACATGGCCTTGTGCAAGCTTAACTTAGGCTTGCACGTGTCCGCACCAACTGTAAGGGTACGAGCACGTAACAACGCCCAGCCTACGCCGCAGTGTCGGCGGTAAAACAATTTCCTAGGTCAAACATCTAACAATATAAAGGTACATGTACAGTATATACTCTTCGAATGGAGGTGACATAGCAGATACAGTCTCAATCACATCTAAGATAAAGCATGAAAAGATAGATTGATAGATAGATAACCAGAATGGAAACACAGAGATACAATCCAGAAGTCTAAGTGTCTAAATAAAATACATATCCCAAATAACATCTCAGAATCTCAATACAGTGATTCAGAAAAGATAATAAAGACATCCTAATCTAGGGGAGTGTCATCAACTGCTAGTGGCTTCAAGTCACAAGTGTCTAAAACTGCACCATAGTGGGTAGACACCAGAGCCTCATTATTCACTGTAAAATTTTCAACAGGTCCAGTCAGGATGGGAGCGAGTACAGTACATCTCAACAAAATCATAACAGGTTAGGAAATATAAACATGCTAGAGAGTAAGATACAGGAAACTGAAGAAATAACACGATAAAAAGAGAGAGATTGTAAGTAAATAGCTAAAGTATATTGAGAACTAACAGTGCTAGTGATTCAGAGCACAAGATGGTTATGTAAGCGGCACGATGTTGTACACGAGTAATCTACAGAGGTTTGTACACGAGTAATCTACTGGATTGAATACATAACCACTTCTACTCCCCCTCCCCAATCAATACACAAGGATCTAGCTAAGTTATTTTATTGTACACGAAGGTCATGTGAATACATGATTATACACAATTCACACGTTTTGTACACGAATGTCACAAATACAAGGAGTACACGATGTTCACGATAAAGTACACGAACAAGATACCCGATGTATCCGCTAAGAGGATAACATCGCACAACAAGATCTATATAGTACTAATACGTGTTACCAACGTGTCAGCATGATGTAAAGTAATCTAAAGCAGGAATATAATCCTAAACAAGATATGAAATGATCAGAGAATGTGTCGCCTGTATCCTGAGTATCTGAAGAGTATCTACTGTCCGAGGAGTGGTGTCTGTCTCCTATAGAATAGTACAAGTTACTACAAGTCCAAAATAATATAACATACTGCTACAATGCATCTACATGAAGTTTGGGGTCAAACTGGACTAAAGTCAACTCTCGGTCAACTTTAGTCAACTAGACTAGTCAAACTAGGTCAACTAGGTCAAGTCCTAATCCCAGCAAGTCTCACTAAGCCTAACTAGTCTATCCTAGCAAGCACACAACAACACAAGGCTAAACAAGCCATCACTCACAACCATCTATATATATTTATCATATATATATACATCCAAAATAGGTTAAGGCATCTATAGATATTAGGCTATAACAAGGCAATATATATCATACAACAAGTCATGTATTAAGATGCTAAGAGATAGAGTGTGATAGTGTTAAGTGTCAAGTGTTCATGTGATACATCATGTGAAACTAAATCAGCATTAAGACCAATGTGTAAGTGTTAATACAAGTGTTTGCATTATCTAGATTCATATTTTCAAGAAAGGGTTATAGTGTACAAGTGTGTTCAGCTTTTACAAGTTAAAGGGGTTGCATGGCTTGTCTAATATACATTCATTCATATCCCATATGCATGCATATTTCAGTTCAGGCATTATATCCATTCACATATCATTAAGTTGCATACATATACTTTTTATTACATACATATCATTCATGCATATTACATACTTACATGCATCTATACATTATATATGGATACAATACATTATCTTGCATGCTTGCATTCATATATTATATTTTATATTACCTATATACATGTATTTCCTCCATTCATTCATGCTTGCATCATATACTCTACATTACCATACATGTTATCATTTATATTGTATTACAATATTTATATATTATGCATTCATATCTATCATTACATATATATCTTGCATTCATATCTAGTCATTATATACTTTCATGCATACATTGTATATCATTCTTTCATTCATGCATTGCTTATATGCATTGTATTAATTGCATTCCTACATGCTTGCATTCAACCATATATATACATTAATGTAAAGAGAATATATATCATATATATATTATTTCATTCATCTAACATATCATGCATTACATACTCTATATTCATTTAATATCCATACTACATAGGCTCATAGGTTACACAAAATGCATATATCGTATAGTCACTCTTCTACTTAAAACCAATACTGTACCAATTGGGCCTCTACTAAATTCTAGGATTAAAGTATGTTGTAGCCCTTCGTGTTAGCTTTCCGAAACTTCAAACGGGTCGCATTTTCGTGTTCGGAAGCTCCCGAAATCGCAAAAATACCGAAACACGTTCGTCTTCGTACAGCTGACACTCAAATAATTCTACAGAAAGTTACAGAAAGAATTTGGCTTATTAAAATATATATTTGGAAAGCTAACTTCGATACGGTTCTTTTAAAAAAGATGGAAGATAAATCGGAGTTCTAAGATAAAGTTATGACATTTCTAAGTTGCTTTGGTTAATAAAAACGTGGATGAAAATTATGATGGATTTGACAAAAGAACACATATAGGCCAAGATACTTGGATACAAACATAGATATCCAAATAAAACTCATTCTAACCATCCTAACTAAGATCAATCCACTCTCTAACCATTATAAAATTGAATTTAAATATCTATTTAAACTATTATCATACATACATACACATGGGGTGTCCTAATTTGGGATCTATCAAGTAGGACACAAGACACATATCTAAAATCCTCAAGAGAGCTCCAAATGGCCTCAAATTTGAATCTAAATGGGACATGCATGAGGATGGATCCTACGGATTCAAAACTAATTTATATGCAAAGAAATCGATTTAGAGGATGGGTTTTACATATTGGGAGTGGAATCCCATGAAATCTTTAGGACACGGCTCCGATACGAAGATCCCTCAAAGTGGACACTCCTTCTTGCACTCCTCTTTCAATCCTTGGTAGCACCCTTCCCTTGGAGAATGAGAATGATTGAGGGAAGGTTTGGTGAAGGAATGATTTTATTTGGAGATCAAATCAATGGGAAGGCTCTCTAAAATTGGGAAAGAACAAAAAGAAAATAAAAGAGGCAAGATTGTAATGAATGAAATGAACCATTCCCTAAAGGTGGCTGCCAAAAGAGTCCATTAGGGCAAGGGAAATGTCCTAATTGTC